>JAYMTJ010000041.1:0-89103 GCA_036897525.1 Pelargonium x hortorum
CATACCTTTACCCGAGACTTAAAAAAAGGGGTATAAGAAGGCTTAGCTGTACTAATTTAATTACTTTACACTTGTGTTTTGAGAACTAAAAACATTACTAAAAGCCTTGGCTAGCCAAAAGAGAATTTAACCTATTGATTAAACAATTTAATCTAATCGTAGGAGTGTACCTTATAAAGAAACTCCCGCAAAAGCACAAATTCAGATAACAGGAAACTTCTTAACCTTCTTTTTTAAGTACCCATTTTCTTAACACTCAGTTACTTGATTCCCTAAATTTGAGAACTGGGGCTTTACAAGATAAAGTATTATGATCAATCTGATTTTAGAGAAGAAATAGGGTCACTGTTATTGTTATATAAAGAAGTGTAATTGTAAAGTCTAAATTAAATAATGTAAAAGGGAGCTGTTCGAATTCAGAAAATGGTTGGGTCAGTACTCCTTATAACAAATTTTTATTGAGCTCTTTATTTTCGGGGACCCTTTTCAAAGTATATAGATCGCCCAAGCCAAGATAAGCTAGTGGTCCCTTACTAGTAGTACTTAGAAAGTCAGATTACTTCAAGAGAATACATAACTCTATGATACTTTATAGAACCCCTTAAAATAGACCCGGATGTCCCGCTTAACTGTTTTCAATCAAAGGGACAAATCTAGTTGAGGAAGTTTTGTAGAATAGGCTGGCTCTTTTATACTAATTGCGTTCGCTGGAGTTTGCTACTAGAGAGCCTCATAATAAGAAAGTTCTATCTCAAGAATATAATATTTACCTACCCAAGAGCTGGCGAGAAACCTAGTAAGAAATTTGACCTATACCGCTCCTAAATAAAAGGAAAACCTCCAGAGATGTCTAAGTTATCCGGGTTTATTAAGGCGCTTTTAAAGAGAGATCTTCCTTCTTCTATTCTATAACGAGAGAGATTAAACGGGCACTTTAAGTAGTATAGAGGGCTCCGAGTAAAAGCCTTTTTTCAGACTTCTCTTGTTATTGTCAAACTTAAATTATAGCCGAATTTAGATACTACGAAAGCAATACTATAAACTAAAGAAGCGTTATTAAAATGAAGGGTCTCCCATATTTAATTTAATTAGTCAACAAGGCAAAATAAATGAATTGTACTTTATTGGTTAGTTTAAGGGACGAGAATCCCTATTCTTAGGCGGTTTTCTCTTAGGGTGGTTTGTTTTCCAGCCAGCTCTTTCTATGGAAGCCATAATTTGGTATCTAGTTCTAAGCAGGGAATACTCAAGAAAAGAACCTTAGGCTTTGGATTAAGGGTTTGAGTACCTATATCATTATTTTAATGTACTGGGTTTTTTTATAATTCAGGAGTTAAAGTCTAACTCATGATATTAGTCTAAAATATTGTCCAATACTTTAGAAAGAAGGAAGCATATCTGAGAAGAGAAAAGAGTAGTTTTAGGACAAGTTTTCTATTGAGGACTTCATAACAGTTGAGCTGCGGATAAGATAATAGAAGACTATAATTGCACTAATAAAAAAACTAAAACAATACCCGGATTTATAGACGTAAACCATACCTTCATAGAATAACAAATACCCATATAATATAATATAATAAACACAGAGAACTTTATACACTTATGTAAGAGACAAGATCTTAAAAACTTAGGGCCTTAGGAATGAGGAGCTACAGGGATTTTTTCGTTATAGATAATGATTTGTTTTAAGCTTAAGGTGCAAAAAAAATCAGAATAGTAAGGGCAAGATTCTAATATTTTCCAGATAGGAATCTCATTTTTGCCTTCAAAATGCGTTTTATCCAATTTCTACCCTTGTCTGATATACAACATAGCAAACCTTGAAATTAGAGCGTACAATTCGTTAGTGACATACAAACAAAAGAACAGAGCACTAGGAACTACTTGAATTGCAAATACCAAAAAAAAAAGGATCTGGGTAGAGAGAACTTCTAGTAGCACAGATTCCTTCCTTAAAAGGACCAAGATTAGAAGGAGTGCTAAATGAAAATCTAGAAAAAACCGCCTTTCAATTATTTGAACAAATACGAATCTCACAAAAACCCGATTAAAGTTACGCTTTTACTTATCTATTTTCCCGGAAAACTTTTGGTAATGAAAAAAAAAGGGTACTTTCATATTCTTCTTTTGATTGGAAACCTCGTAAATGAGATAGATAAATAAAAAAGGCTTATGTGAGGTCTCTCTCGAATTGACTGCTTAATGGATTGTAAGTGTGAATTATTTACTAATTTTTTAATACTAAAAAGACTCTACACATATAAAAGAGAATTTTAATCAAGTTCTTAATACTTACTATACTCTGTGCCCGAAGTTCTAGTTTTTTTTTCTAGAAGTGCTTGGACTTTCTTACAAAAATTAGAGACATCCATTAAGTATCAAGAAAGTTTTAAATAGATATGCAGGGAATACCCATTTGGTACAGTCTAATAAAGGTTGAATAGAATAAGCTCCTACTCTATTAAGTAATTTGAGTTTCTTTGATAGAGCCATACTCCTTATATTAGTTAGCTTTATATTCTCGAGGACAAACTTTCAAAAATTTGTTGAAGGAAACCTAAAGCGAGGCCTTTTATTAACTACAAATATTTCTTTTTTTCACATTTCTGTTAGACCAGGGGAAGTGGCCACCTAACCTAAAGGACCCTTTAATATTTATTCAAAAAAATTAAGCCTTCATAGGAACTTTAGAAAGACCTTAGCTTGTTAAGGCAAAAAATAAGGGAGTCTTACTAGCTGCTAAAAAATCCATAACATAAATTCAAAACCAATATACTAAATTCTAGGACTTAACCACCTTTATTTAAGCACCTGAAAATCCGGGGAGCCTCTGCTTACTCTTTGCAGGAATACCCACGGGGCCCCCTAACGACCTAAATTGCAAACATTAAATCAGCAAAAACACAAGGTTATTAATTACTTATCGAGCTTATATTTCCTTTCCTTTTGCAAGCTTCTCTCTCTGAAACTTCACTTTTATGTAACTAAAAACATCCAGAGGGTAAACTTATTTATTCCTGGATTCCCGGAAAGCCTTAGTCTTTTTTGAGCCTTTTATTTTCATATCTCATTAAACAAACACATCACATTTTCCAAAAATAAAGCTTAGGGGCCTGCAGTTAACACCCAAAAAAAACTCTTCATTTCTATCTAATCTATCTAAGTACTTATTTTAACCCGGTTATGTCCAGCAAGAATTCTTATCCTGTATATTACTCAAATAAAATCAAGCATTCTACTCTTCATTTAATTTGCAATCTTACGCTTAGCTTAGAACTGCCCCCTTTTGTACAAAATTAGGGAATTCTTTTCATTTTAACTAAAAATTTAACAACTCTAAATTTTACGCACAAAGCTCCTGCATCAATTCTTTTAGAGAGGAAGATCTTAGAAATAATATTACCAATACTGATAGGGGTTTATTACTAAAAGAACTCCTAGTACAACTGCTCGAGAAATTCAGGGGTGTTGAGAAGAGCTTCTCTTGCACAAATTATAGGAATGCCCACTTGTGGAACTTCCCGCAGGTTTTTTTCCCGATTACTTTTTTCTCATTAAGTCTTCTAGTACTACAATACATTAAAGATTCTCTTTTAATTTGACTAGGTTAAGCCCCGGTTTTATTAAGATTAAAACGGAATTACCCTAGTATAGGGGTATGTATAGCCATATCAACTAAAAGCTATTATTTCACTGGAGGATATAGCGCAATTTCTACATATCCTTTTATACATAGGAAATTCCACATTTTATGTACAAACAAAACAGCAGAGGTGCTTCAACTAAATAAAGAGAGATAAAGGGTTTCTGGATCATCATTTCGAGAAGTTAGGTGTTTCTGCTGGATTAGCTAATTCTTTCAGTTTTAAATTGAAAGTTTTTTAAGGAGTTTGCTTATTTCTTTCCAGGGATTGATTGATTGATTCTAGTTTCAGTTAAAAGTAATTGATGCTAAAGTAAAGATTCTGTTGAAGTTCTGTTTTCTGGTCATAATGTATAAGGGTTTCACTCTCAATAGACTACTTTGCCTTAACCCGTAAGACTTCGCGCGGTAAATAAGGGATTTATGGATGTACTAAAAATCTATCCTCAGTTAATGATAAAAGCATAGCACAAGAGGGAAATTCTCCTTTAACAAAGTAGAACTCCAACATCTAAGAATAATAAACTATAGTTACTTTACTACTATAACAAACAGCTAAGCCCCTCTCTCTAATAGGGGTTATAAGCTTTATATAGGAAGGGCCCCTCTCAAAAAGTTGATCTTCAAGGTAAAGTTCTAGCAGCAAATTTTTTGGGATTAGAACCCTTTTTTTGAATTACTGTATTTTGCACTCTATAGAGTCCCCTGGTTTCCAGTAAATTAAATAAAGTAAAGTGAAAGTTTTTTTCTTTAGATATTCAGGTAGTCCGCTGTTTAACAAAAGGGAGTTGGAGTTGGTTTTCTGTCTATTCTGTTTTTTAGTATAAAGGAACTAAGATCAAAGATAATATAAGAAATTGTGTTCCCTGGGCTTTAGGGGTCACAATAATGTCAGTATAATAAATCCGCTTAGATAATAGAGTTGGTTTGCTTTAGTCATTCATATTTAGGCAGTCCCAATTAACTCAAATGTTTCACAGGATAGATATTTCGACGCCATCGGAATTGAAGGGGTTTAGGTTTTCTAAGTTTTAGAAAGAGGGATTTCCCATGTATTAACTGTTGGCAAGGGTTTCCCTTTTTGTTGGTCTTATAATGTAAGTAAGATATTCCGGATCTTTAGCATTGTTGAATTAGTCTTTCCTTTTCTTTTTTAGCCTTTCCATTTATTGGGAAGTCTTTCTCATTAACTCATTAAGTTGTTCGCTGTCTTATAAAGTATCCGTATAATAGTCCTGATAAAATAGAAATAGTAGTTCTAGAAACTTTTCTAGTGAATAGGGCTTTCCAAGGCTTTCCTAAGCTAAGAGGTAAACAATTTCAGTAGATAAATAGGTAAATGAGCTGCAGTACCTAAACTAAGGATAAAAAGCATTTTAGATAATATTATTGTAATGAATCTTTTCTTTATTCATAATCCAGTTAGACTTTTCCTTTTATAATCCTGGAATTGACTATCCTTTTCTTTTGGAAAAAGAAAAAGGTATTTGCTTGGTATAAATAAATATAATGAGTATCCTTTGATTTCTGGGAAATCCGGTTTAAGAAAGAGTTCCTGTATTTGTAGTGTAGTTTAACAAGGTGTCAATAGCCTGAGCTTATTAGGCTAATGGAGAACTGATTGGCTTTGTTCTTCCTTTTGAGTTTAGGAACTTACGGAATTGTATTCATTATATTAAAGGAGTTTGTTTAAAGATATAGATTAAGCAGTAGATCTTGGAAGGTAGTCTTTATCCAAGAACAAGTAAACTTGCCTTTAGCTGCACCTAATAACTATAAGCTCAGTAATTGACTTAAACTACTAAACAGGTACTCATTTTAGCTTTGATTCAATAGCAAGATTAGCAGCTGCACGCTAAGACCAGAAACCAAAACCCTGAGTGTGTAATAGTATCTATCAATTTAAGAGTAAAAGAAGTTAAATACCCTCAATTGACCTGAACTGGATTCCTTTACAGAGTCCCGAAAGAAAGTGGTTAGGCAGGCACCTTTATATTATATTAAGATTAATAGGGGCTTGATTTCTAAGATTAACCTATCTAACAGGGCTGGAAACGAAACCCCTTTCACAAGGAAGTACTTTTAGGATTCCTCGTAGGGATAACCAGGATCTCATTTTTTTACAACAGGGTCACTCAGTTTTTTCCGGGGGCTCTGAGGTAGTAAATAAAAAAGGCTGAAGCTGGCTTTAGCTTAGTACAAAAGAAGTTGTAGAAATAAATATGAGGAATTTGTAGCCCTCGTGGTAGGTATACTTACTATACTAACCAAGATGTCTGCTGTTATAGAGTACAGTAACTCTGTATTATCAAGTTAGTCAAGTGAGAGGAGATTTCGTTTTAACAAGAATTTAGAATACAATTACTTAGGCCCAGGTTCAAATAAGAAATAGTAGAGCTTTTTCAAAGAAAACTACGTCATACAACATATATCACGGGTTTTCTGTAACCCACATAAGAAAATTGTTAAAACCTCAATTTCTTTTATTAAGCATTTTGTTTTCTGAAGCGAATTCTAGGTTTTATTATATGTAAAGTGCGAAGAATCTAAATGAGTCCTGTCAGATAAGTCAAGCTTCTTATCTACTCTGAAAAACCCTAGATTATTCCGATACGGGTTTACTTTGGTGGTTATCGGCAGGGTAATTTGAATATTAGTATACGTTTTAGCTTGACTTTTTTATTCTAAGGATTCCTCGATGTATTTAGTAATTCCTATGCCTAGGATCTAAATAAAATAGGTTCAAACCTTGCTTTGTTTAGAAAATTCTAAATAGTCGGGACCCCTTAGCGAAACCGGAAACCCCTTGAAATTAATTCTAAGTATTCTAGTGCATGCTGTAAGCCAAAAAAAAGGCGGGCTTATTATGACAACCCCATTGAAGGGGAAAGAAGGCCCAACCCAGAAATGGATTAGTAACTAAAATGTAAACGAGTCGAGTTTCAATATAGAGATAGAGAGACTCCTCAGGTTTATACTACCCCCTTATGGCTTTAAGCTTTAGTATCCCGCGTGACTAGAAAAGTGCACTTTAACTTGTTCTTTTCTCAAGGAACTCTTTGAGCTTGTAGGTCCTTAACCCCATTTTACTACAGACGGCCTTTTCTTTTAGGAATCTAAATTGTGGAAGTCGGCATTTGAGTATGAGTGAGCAAAGCCCTGAATTAGACCTTATACTTGATTACACTATGAAGACTCAGGGTTTTTACAAAAAAATAGAAGTTGGATTACACCCCTCGTTGCTCCCCTACCCCCACAGCATCCAAGTTAAACCCCGTGGTAAAACGCATAATATTGCCATGAGGGCGAAATGGAGAACCAAGGATACTTTTACGGGAGTATTCTTCTATTCTAGCGTTTTAAGTTAAGTAAGAGAGACGGCTATCCAAGACAAAGCCCTCCTTATATCTAGAAACTACTTCAGGGTAGAAAATAGAAAGATACGCTAGAATACTAAGGGACTCTTTTTTACTAGATAACCTATGCATAAGAAATTTTATACATTTAAGTTTACTGGCGCTAGAAAAGTCTTAGGGAAATGCTTTCACTTTTTTGGTACTATGATTAAGAAGATTTCTGAAGTAGCTCTTTGTTACAATAAAAGTGTTTAGAAATCGAAAATTAACCCTATTTCTTTATTTATGCTATATGGGAATAGGTTATAATGAAAGGAAATGATTAGTATGGAGGTATCCCAAATTTTCTCCGTAAGTTGCCCTTATTAAGCAATTCAAGACTAGAAGTCTTAATAGAGCCCCCCTTTTTTGCTTTTTGTAAAAATATTCCTGAATACCCTTCGATTTAGTTTGTATTGTTGTATAAAATTCGAACGAGTCTAGTTAGTAATAAAAAGTTTGTTTTCATTATTATTAAGTATAGGAACGCAAGGAGTATAGTATATAAAAAAGCATATAGATTAAGTTATAAGAGGCATCCCTTGAAGTCTTAAGCATTAATTTTTTTAATTATACACAGTAGTACTAAACGTAAATCTGTGGAGGAATAAGCCTTGTAGAAAGTCTTGATACCGTAGGTAAGTTCCTAAAAAACTTTTCTGTAGCAGAAGTTAAGAGTTTTAAACTCTATATCTAAGGGCTTAGTTTAGTGACAAATTTAATGCGGGACTTCTCCTTATAAATCGAATTTCAATATTCAAGCTAGCAGACATAAACCTAAAAGCAGATACATTGTCCTATATTAATGCCCTGATCCTGATATGGATTCCTTTTACTTAGTTTTTTATTCCAGTGAACAAGCTGGTTATATCTACCCTTAAATTCCTGAGTTTTTTGGATTATTGGGATCCCATACAATACAAGTGTTTGGATCCGTAAGGAGTTTGCTGATTAATATTATAAATAAATAACAGGTACTGGTTTAATAAAATGGTAACCCTCTAAAGCAAAATGAGTAGTTCTAAATTCTTTGTGCCTGCCATATGACGTAGTAAACAGAGGATCCCGTATAGGAGAACCCTAAAAACTTTAGTCGTATATGATAAAGGGGCCTCTATTCCAAAACTCCAGGTTCCAAGAAAACGTTAACACGAATCTGTAACCTGCTCAGTAAGAGTCAATTTTTAAGGGTTACTATATACAAAGGGGCAAGAAGGAATCTAAAACCCTTTCTATTTTATTCTGACGCAGGGCTTTAATTCTGAGGAATTTAGAAATAGGTACTCTTTCTTTACTTTAAACTGAAGAGGGTGCACTAACTAAGATTTTTTAGAGGGTTAGTGTAGTGGAACAAGGGTTCTTCTTCCTTTTTATGAAAAATGTCTGAAGATTCGCTAAAAGTACTTGGATAAAGTAATAGTCTATATCGGAAGTCGCTTTTGAGAGTGCTACATCTACTAGAATGGGGCTTTAGTCTCTAATAAATATTCTGGAAATATTTGATTGTTATTGGATGATCGCGCAATGAAAACAGGAAGCTTTAGCCAATATTCTGCCTTTGATCTATCTTTATACTTTTGCTAGCTTTGGTAAAATCTGACTCGGTTTCAAGGCTTAATCAGTTGAGTAATCAGGACTTGAACCTATAAGTATAAGTTTAATCAATCTGATTAGGCCCGCGTCTAATATAAATATAATAAAGTAAAACTCGTACAATCATATATCAATAAGGGGCCTTTGAAATAGAGAAAACCCGTGTAATCTATACTACAGTGTACTCAAAAGAAGCTCAAAGAATTTCTTTATAAAGATATATGGGGTTTCTCCGTTGTTTTTTGTAGTTTTGCTTTTACTTGAAGCAGTTACCAGATTAATTTGTATTGAAATGAAGTAATAGCTAAGCACTAATATGAAATTCTTTATTTAAAAGTACCAGCTCATTAAGCATTTAAGACAAAATAAAGGATACCGTGCGATTTGATACTTAACTAGTTGTTAAACTCCGTACAAGAGTAAGCGTATAAAAAATCCTTATATTGAAATATATAAGTCGAGAATTAAAGAGCGTCTCCCATAGGGTTTCTACTTTACAGTGACGGTAAAAAAAGTTTTTCCTTGTCTTTTTGTCTTATGCTATAGGACTCTGATATATAAATTCAAATCACTGACAGATTTCTAGATTCTTTGACAGAAATTGTTACATAAATAACCAAGGTCGGTTTCCAACCCTTAACTTCCACAAAGTACTTTAACCCGAGAAATAGAACAAGGAATTTTCACCTTACACAAGGATCCTCCTAAACCTAAATTCCTTTATTTTCTACCTAAGAGATTCAGTGAAATGAAAATCAGTATCTGTTTGAAGTTGCGCAGCGCACTTTGACTTTAAGCAGTATAAAAAAAATAAAAACATAGGTTATTCCGTGTGGGCATCTCCTTTCATTTTTCTACTTAACTATATGAAGTAAGGCTTTTGACTAAAAACACGGACCCGCAGTTATTAACCAAGAATTTCCGTCTTGAAAAGATGTCTAAAGTCCTGCAACGCTAGAACACATAAGTTATAAGTAAGATTATAAAGGCTTTGCTTTTGAGTACCTAAAACCGACCCCACACAAAATATCTATAACTAAGGAATTCTCTGAGGCCAGGGCGCCGGGGGCTCGTTTGAGTAACGTGCTAAAAGGTCTAAGCGTAAAAGCCTAAACCCCGCGACGAAGCGGATACAAGTAAGCAATAGTTTAAACTCAGATTGAATGTAAATAACAATCTTTTAAAAAAGAAAGAGGCTATCTTGGGATAGGAGAATACCCCCCCCAAAAAAAAATGTTATAAGCTCCTATTATATAGTATATAGGTTTTATTCAGATATATCCTCCTAGTTAGTGTTCTTATCTTATACAGAGTACAAACACCGCAAAAGAATACTCGGGCCACGACTAATTAGAAGGGAACTTAAAGCCAAGCTGTAAGGCCTGGGTTTGCAAAACTCATATACGTCAGTTCAAATCGGACGAGTTTCTAAATATAGTGGGTAGGATAAATATCTCATCTTTTTACCTTTCAATCTTGTTCCATTTTCTACCCTAGAAATAAAAACCCTGATAAGGTTTGTTTGTGGTGTGAAGTCTTGCCAAAAGTTTTTTTTAGTTTGGATACCTTTTTTCGAAAGCAAGTTCTGGCAGGAAAATCTTCAAATTCTCATATCATATCAACAGGATCCTTAGTTTTTTATCGGCGTTAACTTTAAGTATATCCCTGGAAAATTAAGGTTTTTTTAACTCTGATACAAACAAAGTCGCAAGTTTATGAAAAGAGAAGTAACAAACTCATTTTATTGAGGGTCTATTAGTAATCCACAAGGCTTCCCAAAAAGAAACTCTAATTTTAAAGGACTTACACAGTATAACTTAGATTAGGGAAATCCCCCTAGGTGGCCCCAAAAACAACTCTAGTCTAAAAAAAAAGGTAAAGTCAAACCCCTTTACGAAATGTACCTGTTAAGTGTAAAGACATTTAGAATGCATTCAATTCACTTCAGTAGGTTGTCCAAACTCTTCTTAAAGTAGGCATAAGCCTCAATTCGGGATATTAAGGACACATATTTCTACTTCATTTTTTCTAGTATATAATAGGACCCTGTCAGGTAAGAAAGAAAATCAGGGGCATAGGCAAAAAGCGTTCATTCTTCAGTTTAGTTTATATAAGTTAACGCTATCTGTTTTTATTAAAAAAGAGAATTTTCTTAACTTCAACAAGTTTAATTAAAATTAAGGGCTTTTGCCATAGCTATTCTATCTTCAAAAGGAGGTTTGTATTTTTTATGTTTCAATTTTGTACAGGAAATTCAGGTTCTAAATCATTTCTTTCTCATCTCAAGTCTATTACGGGTGTTTTGAATATCTCTCTATAGGCGGATCCTTTGCTTAAGGCAGCTCTGACCCGGGACTTATGATTTGAAAAGTCAATAATATTACTTAATTCTCATAAGAACTCTACCTTTCCGACCACGGCCCCCTTCAAGTATAGGGGATTCCGGTATTGTAGGGCTTTAATCTCTGAGTTATGTAGCTAAAAAACCCTTATTCTATGTTTGAGAAGTTCTTATCAGCGGTCTACCCTAGTTGATAAAAGTGTTCCTTTATTATGCAACCCGTATTAGGAGCTCTTAACGGTTATTCTGGGAAACCTAACTTAACTCTATTGGGATCAATCTAAACTAAATTCTAAAAAAAAGAGTAGGAATTCTTTTCAACATATCCTATTCATCTAAGCTTTCAATTTCATAATAGGGAACCAAATTAGAATTGCTTTTTTTAACTCCTATTAACTCTTACCTTAAATGTAGAATCCTACGTCTTCTAACAAAGCAGGGTTTAGCTCACGAAAAAAGGGCCCTATATTCCCCTTAAATACAAAAAAAAAGACATTCAAAATAAGATTACGATACTGCACTGCAGGAATTTCCTGGCTAGTTTTAAAAGTAAACAACCCGCGGGTGCCCCTCCGTTCTAAAAGGGTGTGAGCTTTTTCTTTGTGAAGTATTATGAGACTTCTCAGTAAAGGAGATATTAAGAGCACTTGCGAGTTACTATGTATTACACTTGCTGAAAAGAAAAGGGGTTTAATAGAAACCCGTACTAACTAAGTCAAAGGACTCTAAATAAGGAATAAGGACTTGTATTTGGACGATAAACTTAAGATAAGTATGGGCTTTTGTAATGCTATCTCAAGCAAGATATATATCCTTTAATTAAATACAATACAGTAAAGAATACTAGGTAATTTTAAGAAAATTAGATTTAGAGAATTAAGAATCAAATTACCACCCTTAAGACCTTAAGAAGGACCTTTTTGGTAGTTAGTTGAGGCAGAAGTTGAAATGTGTATCCTTTTGTCGGGTATTACAGGATTGGATTGATCTTTCTAGGAGAAGGTAGAAAAGTCTAGATGGAAATAAAGTAACTCTTATATACGTTGTATGCCCCCAGCCTATCTAAAAGAAACTATGACCCACTTTTGAATTTACAAAAAAACATACCAAAAATGGCTCGGCTCGATGAGCGATAAAACTCCATTTCCTTAAAAAGAATAATTTCTTCTGTATCTGAAGTGAAGTATAGTTATCAAGATAAGATTTTTTATTTGCCTTTTTTTCTTCTGTGATTTACCTTTCTAAGTTCCCATTATTTCTAAGTTAACTGGTTCAACATCTTTCCTTAAGGGCCCCATAAGGATAATTCTAGTTATACAGCTTTTACAAAAGGGGGATACCTGTCATTTTGACTGCCCCCCCGAATAACCTCAATTCTCATACAATAGACTTTGGCCTAGATATTGACAGGGGAATAATCGAGACATTCGGAGACTTCTTCATTTCTACTTCAAACTCCTATGTATGCGAAGGGTTTACTACCAAAAGTAAAGTTAAGACTTGAAAACTTGTATGTAATATCAATCAAAAAAAAGCAGAACCCTTAATAATTACAGCAATTAGGGGCCACTTTAAGCATCAGTACCAAATTAAGCAGGGTTTCTGAGAATCGGCTACTATACTAGAATTAAATACGGGTTTTGCTGAGTCAATATTTAGTCAGCGTTACAGGCTAAAAACACAAATATATTCATTAAACTTTAGACAGTCTCTCAGGCGGAGCTGTACTAAGACTAGAAAAATCCCCTACCCTAGCAAAGCACCCACTCAGGAACTGAGAATTAAAAGTATTAAGAGAACCTTTAGTTAACTATGACACTCGATTTCTGTCCTCTAAAACTTGCTAAGCTGACTTTGGAACAAATGAAATTGTTAACTTTTAGTTTAGTCAGTACTATTTGAACCTCATAAATAGTCGCCCGTCAAGATACATTTTCTTTTTAGACTCTATTTATAGGAACTCTTTCAGGGACCCGCCCATCAAAAAGAAATTCACTTTTGGCAGTTAATGAACTAAATATTATAATATAACAGTAGGAAGAATTCACGAGTGTTCTGAAAAATAAGGGGGAGCTATAGCAAACCTAGCAGCTAACTTCACAGATAAGGAAATCCCTTCACATTTATTATAACTAAATCTAATCCGTTTGCTCTTTATATATAAAATAGAAAAAACACGGGAAGCCCCTACGCTACGGGTCAGGCCAAGAATTAAGATACAAATCTTTACAGAAAACCTTTTGAATTGCTTCCAAAATATACTGGAGCTCTCAGGTACGAAATTATTAACATACTAGAAAGTTATATAGTATTACCTTAAAACCAAGCTATAGCTACTAAATAAAACGGATTTCCCAGTACTATAATAAATAAAGAGAAGCAGAGCTCTCTAAAAGAAGCTGTATAGAAGTAACTTTTAAAGCAATATTCTCGATTAAGGCTAAGACTCTTGACTTATTCGGAGCCTCCCTTTGAAACAAGATTTACGACTCCTTGTATAAAGAACTGGATGGATATCTATGTATATTAGGTTAAAAATAAAGGACGCCACAAAATCTAAAGGAAACCCTTTCTTATATTATACAGCAATTCAGAAAATATACTACTGCTTCAAATACTGCTTATATTAGTTTACTGTACTGGGGTTGACCTTTCTTTAGTACTAGATTATCCAGTTACTGGTTTGTCATTAATATAGCAGGTTCAGGGACGGGCCCTTTAAGGAGTTCCCCCAGTTTCTAGGGACTCCCGGGAATTTGTAAAAGTATATCCCATACAAGGAAATTGTAGGGATATATTAACATGACTGGAGCAATTGGTAGTTCTAAAACTAGGACTTCTTTAATAATCTCTATTTTATTTTGCAACTGTTCACCGAGGCTTTATCGGAGTTAATACAAGGCGAATATTTAGATCCTAGGGTAAGTCTTATAAGGAGTCTATTTGCTAAAGCAGGTCCTGGGTTCTTTTCTTTCCTTTTTTTTACTTCACCTTTTGCTGACTTGATAACATAATTTTCTTAAGATCTTGCCTTGAAATATAACTAAGTAAAAAAGTCACTGGGACTGAGGAGATATCTTACCCACTAATTAAGTAAAGTTAATAAACTTCAGGAATTGCCTTTTTACGTGGGCCGTAGTCCAAAGAGTCAGATTGCGGGATAGCCTATAGGAATTATACCTTGCCAGATACTTGAAGTCTATATGATTAGCTCGAGCATATAATATAAAGAAACTAACTCGTTTGAGTACCTTTAGGCCCATTCGTGAAGAGAATCTTATAAAGGTTTAAGACGGAACCTATTATTTTTATTTTGTGAAAGAAGATCACAAACAAGTTGAGTTTTATTGCTGATATATATATGCTATGGGGCTTCTGAAAAGGAAAACTTGAGGAGTATGAATCCTTTTACTCTATTTTTTTGATTTGAAAAGTATTATACTAGTCAACGGTATCCAGATTTCCCAAGAGACGCCCTTGAAGCGAAACAAAAGCTGCAGTACGTATACAATTGAAATTAAGCAAAAGACTGAGGGCCAGCCGAAAGAAATAACTTATATAGAATATACTTGTTATTTAGTATTTTATGATTCCCTTATTAAAAAAAGCATAGCTGTTACTCTTACTTCTTTATTTGTTAAAGCAAACGCGTAGAAATACCGAGTTAATTAAGTTGATTTGATATAGAGCGCGCTATAAAATCTATACTCAATAAAAAGACAATACCTCCTTTGTAATGTGAAAGACTCTGAGATTACCTATATTATAAAGTTTGATCCGGAATTGGAATTCCTTACTTAGATTTTCCCTATACTCAATTCGTTATTGAGTTCTTATAGTTCTAAGGAATGCAAGTCAGTAAGAAGATTTCTAGAGAATCGGAAAGTCCAATAACCAGATAAAACTTTCCTTGCGTGAACTTCAGTTCTCTAGCAACTTATATAGTAAAGACCTCAACTTTTGGCATAGTTCTTTTACTTGTTTCAATTATCAACACATCTCTAACCATATACAACTAAACTAATGGTATGCGGGTTCTCCTGAATGAGGCCTTACTTTTTTTTGTTCCTCAAGATTATTCTCTTGTAAGTTCGCCAGTTGATTGATACCGGATCTGTAAAAAAGTCTTTTGTGACAAGGAGGTTTACCAGTTCCAGTCCTGTTAGTTAGCTGTTATTGAAGAGTTGCTGGGAATTAATAAGGGAAACACAATTGAAGTCAGTATCCTGCTTTTGGATTTCAAGTCGAGGTCCCGTTTTCGGCTTATGAAGATCGTAAATAAACAAGGAAACACAGCATTTCTTGTTCGTCAGGTATTCTTCTTGGAATGCAGACTATCGATCGGATTGGGATAGCCTGTAAAGGCACAGATCATTCCTAAATAATCACCGAAAGATACAGAAGCTAAGAGAATCCCATCTTTCTTTGTAAGACGGGTGCTGCTAATGAATGGCTGTGTCGATGGTACATTAGGTGAATATGTAATATTAATACTGTAGCACAAGTAAGTATTCCTAACAATCTTAGCTGTCAGCGATAGGTCGGATTAAGAGAGTAGCGTTCAGTGCGAGTTTCTTCAGTGTTAGTATGAATTCGAGTTATATCCGTCTAAACTGTCAAACATCACTCTTAAGGTAAGCAAGAGATTCCGCTTATAATCACTTATATAAATAGTTATTTAAATAGACCTGGTGGAGATTAGAGTTTCGGATGCGGAATTAGTACAATCGGAAAGGTATTCTGTTATTCCTTAGCTTTCAAGAAATCCGTAGCCAGATAATTTAGTTAAGGGATTCCTGTAAGGCTGACTTTCCTTGGGATTTAGGCGTAGATAGGCTTATGAGGTTTGGTTAAGGGATGACATGTGGGATAGAGTTTCTTAGTGTTTAGGTTAGAGTTTGGGTAGGGTTTCAAGTGATGGTTTATTTATCCCTTACTAGACACATTCATTGACTAGAGATGGAATTAACTTTCAACTTGATAGGAGGTGAGGACCTAAGACACGATATCTTTCCTTAATTCACTCACTTCTCCTGCTAGCGCCTTATGTATGCAATTATGTACTTCACGAACCTCTTCTTTTCATTTAGAACCAAGTGCTCCTTTAAATTTTAACAGTGTCAAATCGGTAAGTAGATGTCTTTCCTAGTCTGAACTAAGGGTTTTAGTATTTAGTAAGTAATCGAGAGTAGAAAACTAAAGTGGGAGTGCTGATTTTTTTCTTCTTTCCTTGCTTTAGGCTCTAGCTAGTGTTTTGAGTTCCAAGGAAATACCCTTCCTGGTTTTACCTAATCCTATCCAAGTGTTTTTGGGATTTGAACCTGTTACTTTCTAAGCAGGGTTCTCCGGTAGTTATAGGTCAAAGGTCAGATTTTCTATAAGCAATTTCTAAGTTAGTTAGTTTCGGAGGCAGAATACGAGTTTCGGGTTATAGTAGGAGCGCAAAGGGATCTTTCTCTTGAAAACTGTTTTACTAGATTTATTTGTGTTATTTGTGAGTGAAGAAAGAAGGTTTCCGGGTTAAGTTAGTCTAGAAATAGAGTAAGCCAGGTTTTTATTAGCTTTGATTGAATTGGGAATTCTTTCATTCAAGTAGTTTGCTGCCTATGTTCCCTTGTCTGTCTAAAGCGGATAAGCCTAAAATAGGAGCACTCTAAAGCTGGATTCTTATCTCCCTGGAATACCGGAATAGTGCAAGATGTCCTCGCATTATTTTATTTCTTTATCTACTTATAAACTCTATATTAGATTTAGAATAGAGAGACTTTCCATTAGAAGAATATCGAACTCTAATTAGGTCAAACAGGGGGACCTCAACAACATAAAAAGGACGCTCTAGGCTTTAGTTTGGCACTGTTTCTCTTTCATTCCTACCCCTTATTAGCTTTGATTTGACTGGAAAGTAAGCAGTTTGCTCCCTATGCTCCTTTGTTTCCAATTCTAACTAAAAAAGGAAAGTTTTCCGTTTAAAGTGATCATTTTGTTACGAAATATGTATTAGCTGAGCCTGTTGTTTTCAGCAAGCTAGCTTTTTCTTTGTGCCGTTAAAGGGTTTCTCGATTTGGAGGGTGGGAATCCAGGTAAGAGTAAGAGAACCTATGGTCAATGGATATCCTTTGGGTAGCGTTTCCACTTAAACTGAAGAGAATGCTTTCAATGGAAGGTTTTCTGGCTTCATGGGTCTAGTTAAAAGGCGGGAATCTCTCTTCTGTAAAACTATATATAAAGTAAGCAATTCCAGAATGATATAAAATCAGGTGCTAACGAGGTTAAATGGGGATTACCGGACACCTAAACTAAGGAGAAATGGCATTCAGTCACTTCTGTTCTGTCAACTTTTTATGAGCTTTGGCTGTAGTAACTACTTTCTTTCTTTCTTGAAGGAGTTGTTCTTAAAGTCTGTTCCTTTGTTTCAATTAATACAGCTACAAGGAAGATCCAGGTTAGTGTATCGCAGGGATTTCCTAGGCTAAGGGTACTCCGAAGCTCGAACTAATGTACTATAAGTGCCATGAATACGCTATAACTAGAAGTCAAGTAGTCAAAAGAAAGGGGTTTATAGGTTCTAATAGGAGAGTTTCTTTCTTTAATAGATATAGATAGAGCTGAGTCTTTCTTAGGGAGGAAGTTAAAGCCTAAAAGGTATTCTCTCTGAGAAAGTCAAAGGAATCAAAGCAAGAATGATATAGTCAAATTTGAGACTAAACGGGTGTGTAATAAGGTGCCGCCTAACTGAGTATCGAAACTCGAGATAAAAGACATTCTGGGTATAAACAAACTTTAGCAGGATTCCGTTTCATTTCAATTCCCTTCTTATTAGCTTTGGCTTGAGAGTCTTTCATTGTAAGTAGTTGCTCTTATCAAACTGTGTTTTAGGGCGCGTAAAGGGTCCCTTTCAGATTCTTGTAAATAACCCGGTTTGTTGTACTTAGTTTTCTGTAAAAAGACAAATATAGATATATAGGTCTTGGGTTTAAAGAGCCTTTTGTGTTACTCTTGTCTGGTATTTAGATTTACTATCTAATAGGCATTTTTCAATTATAAGATACCTTGCTATTTCACAAGTTTATAGTCTTATTGGAGCAAGTCAAGAGCGCTTTATAAGGAATCTGGGTAGCAGAACCAAGGTCAGCTGATTTACTTGAATGGAGAGTTTCTCTAGTTCCACTTACACTTAATTCATTTATTTTGAGGGATTTCTAAAACGAGTAAAGGTTAACAAGGAGCTAGTCTCTAGAAAGTAAGCAGGTCATTCCAAAAAACATAGTCAAAATAAGTGCTAAAGAGGTTGGATAGGTAAAACACACGCACGAATTGGCACCTAAACTAAAGATAATTGACACGCTAGATAAAAACTTCGGTATTCTTTCATTTCATGCCTAAACTTGTTTTATGAGCTTTGACTGCTGGAAAAGTGTTTTCGTTAGGAGTTGCTCTTTATACTCCCCCGGTTCTGGTTTTCTGCTTCTTGATATTCAGATAGGTATTGAAGGGGGCGCTTGAGACTGAAGTAGTGTGTTAAGCTAAAGCCAGCCTCTTTTTCGATAAATAGATAAATAGAATCAAGTTCTAAGTTAGTTTCAATAGAGATTTCCCCTTGTTGCCGTGGCGGCGCTCTCTTTTAGGGATTCCCCAGACAGGCCTCTTTTGCGAGGTTCTACTACCACTTTTACGAGAGCCTAGGGTTTGACAATTGAAAGGTTTTTCCTCTTTGCTTTTGGGTATAGGTATGAAGTAAGAGGCAGGGTCTAGCTTTAAATAAAGGAGGTTCCTTTGTTTCAATTAATAAGACTGAAGCAGCTAAAGTGGGAGTGCAGATTGTTTTCCAAATTGACTTGGATAGAGTTTCCCTTCTGTTAGTTTAAGAGAGAGAGTCTAGTGGAAAGGCGACGTTTTGACAATCATTTAGATAAAGAATCACTCAGAATCGCGGATATTATATAGCATTCCATTTCTAGTAATCTAGAGTCACTTACTATAGTAGAAAATTCCTTAGGATAGAATGAGGCAGTCTTTTAGGTAGAACAAGTTTCTTTTCCTTGAATTGTATAGGTTCGAACCGGTAACTATGAAAAAATTTCTTAGCCCAACACAAAAGGTAGTGCTATTGACAAATCTATAAAGCTTGTAAAGAAAAGCTGAGCCTTAAAGGTTTTAACGCCTTAATCATGAAAAGAAGACTTTGGAACCTAGGAACTAGCTAGGATACATACATTCTTCTGAAATAACATGTACTTCTAGGACCCATGAGCTTAAGGAGCCCGGCCCATGCACTCACTCCTCCTCTCTAAAGCTGTATGACTGGGAATACTAGAGGGTTTACAGATGACCTCGTTCAGATGAGTTCTCGGTTAGTAAGAAGGAACTTGCTTTCAATTTCAAGACTAAGACTTAGGCTGGTGGCTAGTACGAAGAGTCAAGTCAGTTGAGCTTTAAATGCTTTGGTCTCGCAATTTCCTTAAATTATCAATTTGTAGTAAGTTTTTATTGTACTAGAAAGAAACTGTGAGCAGATTTGAACCCGTGGTTTTTTACTTTGTTGGTATAGCCGGTATAAAAAGATTAATATTCTACACCCATTCCTAATAAAGTGCTTACTGACCAATACCCTTACCTTATAAAATTCTAATGGAAGAGTATTGTATTGAAGTGTGAACGGAATAAAGGCCAGCTTTTGGGGGCTCATAATACACAAATCAAGTATAAGAGTGACTAGGATTGTTAGGAAGAGCCCAGAAGGGGTTAAATGATAATGTGTGTTGATTCAGATTCTCTAGGAGTAGCTTTTAGGTGCTTTGGCAGATAATAAAGAAAAGAAAGGGAGTCCCTTAGACAAAGAATTCTATTAATTAATCTAGCTTTACAATTATCATACTCTTGAAGCTAGAAGGTAAGGTAGAACTTCTCCAAAATTTCGGCTCTTAACTATTTATTTCACTAAAGTTTGAAAGCGAATACAAGAATATTTCATCTAACATCTAAATAAAAATGAAGGGTGAGGAACTTAATATGGACTCTTATAGTCCCTATAAATAGGATATAATCTGAGAATTATAATAACGTAATGGAATTTTTAACTCGCGTTCCAAGGAGCCCTGCGTTGTCCTATTTGGTTCAAAGTAGAAGGTAACTTATTGCTGCAGAGAAGTGGGGGCCAAAACAAAGTAAACTCACTCTGGTATCCTAATAGCAGCCTGCACAAATACGTGTTTGTCCAACATAAAACTAAACGGAATCGCCAAAGTCTTGTCATTAATTTACTATTTTTTTTTTTTAACTAGGAGCCTCTCTTTATTTAATACTACCGGAGATTTACTTTTATTAAAAAAATCTCAAAAAAAGTCCATGGCTTTATTAGCAGCTTAGGTGTCACTTATTCTATTTAAGTTTAAGTGCATTTCTTACCGACAGCTTTGTTTGTATCCCCCCTTGATGTAGGAAGGCCTGTTATATATAGTGAATTATAATGAGAAATTCGCTACAGGATACCTTTTTACTAGAAAGTATTTGACCAACAGTTTCCCGTGTGTGTATTTTAAAGGTTTCCTACAGGATATGTCTGTACAATATTATACTGTAAATTAGAATTCCTTTACTGTAGGGGACTTATATTAAGAGAACCCTAAAATTAAGACAAAAGGAAAAGCCCCTTAAATTAAAGAGTATATAGATAAAGTTTACCTTTACTTTAAATATATCCAGGAGCAAGTCCTATACTATAACTAGAACAAAGAAGATAACCGCACAGTACTCAATTTTATTTTGCCAATGAAATTCAATTAAAATAAAGGCCTTACACTCTGAATTAATTAGTAAACTCCCGACTTCCGAAAGGCGCTTACTAAAGGTAAAGGGATTAGGACTAATATTGCACTATCTCGGCTCAGCTTGTACTATACTTGACTTGGTAATGAAAAAATCCGAAACAGAGAAGCACAATCACAAAAAGACAGAGACCTTGTGTTGTGATTATTAGCGCTGTCTTAAAGGGGTTTCCTTGCTATACTATACTAAAGCAGCCTTACAAGGCTTTACATTCTCTGGAGAACCGTTTATTACGGAAATTCAAGTTGCTTTTCTTTTTAAGGTAAGGGTACAATCTAGTCAGTAAGGGTTTAGGCTAGGATTCTCTTTAATTCTTAAAAGTTTCAACTTTCCAAAAAGCACGAGACACCTAGTAACAAGCTAACAGCGTGGAGCTTCATTAAGAAAAGGAACTTAGGTATCCCGCTAATTGAAACAAAAAGTCGAACCTCGTTAGGTATTTGAGTACTCCTTCTTATACTTTTGTTTTGCTCTCTTAATTGGTATATAGGAGACTTGGAAGATATTTCCGTAATATTCTGGATGAAATACGAGGGTATAGAAAGTGCGAGGGACAGTTCCGCCTTCCTCTTGTTGTAATATAGTTACAAAGAGCCTCCGAGTAGATTGAAAGGTAACCTATGGGACAAAAGCTTTTAAAGAGTTGTGATGTGAAATGAAAGCGGGTCTATTTCTGGTAAAGGGGAATACGTGAGGGCCTTTTCAGCTCCTGAGGATCACAAGGAATTTTAGAACTAAGTTTAACTAGACTGGCCAGGGGTTAATGGGAATTTTTTGAAGGGAATTTGAAACTAAACCTGGTTATTAAAGTCAGGAAATCTAAAGTCTAATTAGTAGTTTACAGGAACCTAGAATATATAAGAAAGAATAAAAGGAGTTTTTAGATAAAAACGGAGGTTTCTTAGTCTTAGTTTGGTCTATCATATCTAAGAGTTTTTTTGGAGGGGATTAGAAACTAGGGCTTACTGTGCTCTGTGTTCTGCTAGTCTTAATTCTATTTCGGTTAAAGGCAAGAATAGATAACAGAAGTGCCTTTTTGGGCTCTCCTAAATCCCTATTTTTGAGGTTTGTATTAATAAGTTCTAGTAAATGAGGATCCTTAGAAGTTAGATTGGATATTGCTAAGTAAAGGTTTCCAGTATAAAGTAATGGCGGGAGTTTTACAGGTTTAGAGATTCTTTACAAAGAATAGGTTTCTCCGGATAGGGGTTCAAAGTAAGGGGTAGGGGTTGATAAGGCGATAAGGCCTTTTCTTGTGAGGTTTTCCTTCTATTCACATTCAATTGCTGGTGTTTTATAGGATACAAGTAATATGTATTTTTTCTTAATTCTAGGTTTTCAATTCGACAGTAAGGTAAGAAAGAAAGAAAGACTTTTCTTCTAGTTAAAAGAAATATCATAACAAAAAATTCCATTAAAAAGGCACTAAATAACAGGTAAATCTATATACAATACACAAAGAATAGATACTGATAAGACTATCAGAAGCAAAAACCCCAGGATTGACCGGTGAGCTCTTCTTAGTAGTTAAACAAATTGGAAATTCAATACATAACAAGCTATGTTCTCAATTAAACAGGGTAAATATAAAGAAAGTCTTAACAAAGAAATCTAATTAATGAACAACTTCCTTTAGATTTTTATATAGGGTATGGGATTTGAACTCGTTTATTTATTGTCTAAGCTGGTTATTATAATAGAATAGAATAGAATAAGAGAACTCCTAGAGCTTATAAAGTAAGGTAAGGTAGTTTGCGATAAAGTCTAAAGTATAGAAGTAAGGGCTGTTTCTTATATTCCAGTTTTAACGTAGGAATAAGTAACAAGCCTGCAAGCCAAGGAAGTGTTGCTAGCAAAGAAGGTCAAGATGGACAGTGTAGCTAAATTGAAGACATTCTAATAGAGAATGTCTTCTGCTTTGCCGGCAATGTCAATAGAAGTCCAATACTGTTTGTAGCTTCCTGAGATAGCTAAACCTGTGTTGCTAAAGGAAAGAAATTGCACTATAAAGACCTAATTTGAACTTACCTGATTTAGTACTTGAGCTTCAATTTCTTATCATTAATAAGGTGTTTTACAGCTCATATACTCCTTATTTACTTAATTGACAGTATCCATGGAAAAGAATGTAAGAGTTAGAGCGAGCGGTATCTTAAACAATCTATAGGTGGAGAAGTTGCTTCTCCGATACTTGTCTTAGTGAATTAGGAGTATTGAATAGAGAAACCGCAGTTCTTACTAATACAATCCATAGCGAACAGTATAGCTATTATGGATGCTCGGTATAGCTGATGTCGGTCAGTCGATCGAATAGGAGATATCGGTATAGGTATGCCAAGAGCGAAGGTGAGTGCTTGCTATGGCCCAAGGGTCTAAGGGAATGCGAGTACTGTTAGCAACACCGGCTCGGTACAGTTGGAGTGGAGGTGTAGTTAATGTTGGAAGGTGAATGCTGTTGCTGATTGAAAGAATGCCAAGTCAAGAAGGTATTTAGGATTGGAAATAGAAGCTGAGGAAGATAGAAAAGATTCTAACTTGGTAGGAACGGCTGAAATCGGGCCCGGTCCCTTGTTAATGGCTAAGACCTAAAGTTTCGGTCACCGATAAAAAAAAACTAACATGTTTAGGTTCATTCAGTAAGCTATTTGGGGGCTATGCGGTACTAAGGTTCGGTGAAGTTAGTAGTAGCTCAAATGCAAACAGGAGCTAAATACCTATGAATTCTTGTGGTCTCTTATGTGAAGTGTGAAGAAAGTAGAAGCGCAGGAGAATGTTTCTAATTAGAGTCTTATTCATTATTCGTAATTAGTCTATTCGGAAGTCAGAATCATTTATTTAGATAAAGTAGATAAGTTTCGAATAAATCCTTCATTTTCTCTATATTCTCTATGGTATTTCGTGGATACTGTAGTTAGTCGAGCGTACAGTTAGTGAATGAAGGTCTTAGGTATAAGTCCGTAGTAAGCCTAGTAAGCATTTCCTAATCGATCTCTAGCATGTTGGTGAGTGTTGTCAGTGGCCAAAGCTAGTACATGAAAGTAGGTGAATCAGCAGTTGAGGGTTGGTCAATCTAGGCCAAAGCTAGCTCTGGCCGGTCGAGCTAGGCGCGGTAGCCCTTTGGAAGCTGTAACTATTGTGTCAGTCATAGCAAAACTCATTTTGAATAGATAATAATTCTACTTAGAGTCAGTTTATTAAGAATTCCTAATATTCTTCTGTGTAAGCCAGTCTTGCTAGGAGAGATGGTGTAGCTAATTCCCCTTTCTATATCCGGATACTAAATACAAATAGAAGATGAAGGAAACCCTTCGCTTTTTATTGTGAAACTTTCCCTTGTTCAGAAGTTGGATCGGAATACCTAAGAAATCCCTATAAGGAAAATTTTAGGATTCATAATAAGGGAATATTCCTCTTGTTCTAAGGCATAACCCTCCTTAAAATACATAAAACAAGAGGGCTTCGCGCCTTAAAGCGAAGACGCTATCTATGAATCTATGACTAAGTGTCCATATTCTATATAATACAAGAGCTAGCTACTAGTACAAGCTAACTAGACTGGGAAAAACAAACCCTTATCTCGTTTAACTCCTTTTTAACTCCTCTAGATCATCAGAAGTCTCGTACTAAGACAAAGGCTCTAAAGCTGGGAAGGCGTTTTAAGGTAAGGAGAAAAGCTAATCAGCGCCAGATCCCTTCACTTGTATAATCGCTTATATAGAGGAAATCCTAATTGTTGCCACCAAAGTCAAGCACACAAGGCACTCATTGATAAGCGGTATAACGCATGGCAATAGATAAGAAGAATTTTGAGGTTCTAAATAAATAGGTAAAGTGTTGGCAATTTATAAAGAAGAGCCCAGGTTCGAACCCTACGTTACAGGGAAATTTGTCTAATTACGAGACAGCGATTGGGACAACTCAAAGAGCCCCCCTTATTGTATAACAAGCTCGACCTGTATTGTATAGTGTAGATCTTGCTTAATAAAGTAAGAATTTCGCTAACATAAGCTCTTATCCTTAACTGGGTTTTAGTATTTTACGTTCTGAAGCTCCCCCTATAGAACACTGAATAGAACACTGAATTGACTAAGTGGGGCGAAAGTTTATCTGAATTTGAAAGCAGTTTGACCAAAAGAATTCTCTATAAAGTAAAGTATCGACCCACATCACATGACATATAGATACCCCCCTTTTTTACTTACAATTCAAGTCTAACTCTACCGTTCCTTCACCCACCTTTCTTGTATTTGCATCATGTCTGTTTCATTAGGTATTTTTCCACGTTATACTAAATTTCCTATCACAGCCTTCCTGAAAACCCGTAAAACGAATTCCCTAATCCAGATGAAACCTAACAATATCAATCAAAACGATTCTCCATAAATGCCTTTAGAAAGCCTCAGCGCAAGCAAGTATTCGTTTCCTTTTATTAAGACCCTTGTAACAAGAGTCAGCTGGGATTGAGTAATGAAGTCCGTTCTGCTGGGGAGATCTATTTACCAGTTCGGCGCTTCGGTATTTGAACCTGCCACTTTCTGAGTCAAATTTCCCTGTAGTTAGTTTAGTTATAGGGCAAAGGTTAGCTGCTTCATTAGACAAGGAATTTAGTACAAGAGTCAAAATTGAAAATAGGTAGATGGATTTCCCGGCTTTCTTTAGCTTTATTGATTGATCGGAAAGTCTTATATTTGAGAAGTTGCTCTAACTGAAAGGGTTGTTTTCTTATTGGCTTGACAGGAAATCCGGGGGTCTAAAAGTCTATAGGTATTTCACAAACTTACAGTTTTCGTTGGAGCAAATCAAAAGTCTCTTCTCTTATCTCAGAATTTCTTTTTGTTGAATTTTACGGTTTTACTTAACAGGGTTCTATTTACAAGGTGAAACAAGGTAACGAAGTTAAGTTGTTGAGGTAAGGTCCCTTGGCTTGGAAGATGAAGCTAGGTTTTAGGTAAAAAGTAGGTTTAGTTCAGAGGTTCGGGTTTTGGGGGATTAGACCGGGTTACTATTTTAAGATGCCAGGGGTTTCTATAGGTTCTATACAGGAGATTGGGGTTTTTGCAAGAGTTAAGAAGGTCTTTTTACAAGTTTATGGGTTTCATTTCATAACGAGTAAGATTCAGGGCTTTTTCCTTGATAAGGGGATATCCTGGGTTTCTCGGCACTTAAGTAGCTGATTTAGGTAGACGATACCTAGGGATTCCTGTATTAGCTCGTTTTTTCAATTAGCTAGTTTTCTTTTCATAATGAATTGAGGGAGTTCCTTTTGGAAAGATGTAGGTAATGCAATTAAGAGACTGAGTATGTCTCAGGTAAAGCCATTTGATCACTCGAACTAGGAGAGGCTGGCTATATTTTATAAGGAGATCTCGAGGTTTCTGAGTCTTAGAAGTGTGAATTAGAACTCTCGTATTCTGTACTCTGTCTAATCTAAAACAATTAAAGGGAGTCAAAGTCAAAGTAGAAGAATTGGGAATGACTCTAGGACAACTGGGGCAAATAGAAGAACCTATCAAAGCTTTTCCCCCGGTTGACTGTATTTTGAAGTGTAGGTTTTACGGAATACAATCCATTTATAAGTCAGGGGTTTCGCCTAACTGGCTTTTGATATAAGGTGGGAGATGGGAAGTCTAGTGTATTCTAGGGATCCGGGTCGATATTTTACAAGATAGATATAGGGCCAAAAGGGATTCTCCTTTTTGAAATGTGGACTAAGCCTAGTTTATAGAGTACTTTGAAAGGCAAGGGTCCTTTTTTCTTCGCTTTGTTTGATTGGGAATTCTTTTATTGAAAGCAAGGAGTTTCCTGTAAAGAGATAGAGCTCTCGGGTAAGTTTGTTTTCCTCTTATCCGGTACTCCTGAATGGGTAGTCTAGACTGCTGGTTCACTAAACAAGGTTTTTATGAAGTTATGACAGTAAGGAGGTATATTCCCTAGATTTTCGGGTTAAGAGAGTTCCCGCAGGTTAATTGAGAGGCTTTGCTAAGAAAGGACTGAAATAAGTAAAGGCCTAAATAAAAAGGGAGAAGACATTAGGAAAGGGTGGTAATAGACAAGTCCCCTGAACTGGAGAGAGTTGACATTTTGGGTAGAAACTTTGGCATTGGCATGATTCCATTTGATCTGTATTACTGCTTTCGGCCGATGGAAAGCCTTTCATTATAATGTATTTAAGGAGTTGCTCTTATCAAATTCGTTTTTACCGGGCGGGCTTGTGTTTTAGGATTTCTAGTAGAGAAGGTTTGAGGCACCAGGTAATGCAATTAAGGAGTCAATCCCTGTTACCGACTGAAGAGAAACGTGGGGGTTTTTGTGACAAGTCTTTTTATAGGTAGGAAAGTGTAATACACCTACACCGGCAACTGACGCTTTGTTTTAATTCTTCTTTTAATTAGTTTCTTTGACTTAATTGTTTTTGTATTCCTTTGTTTGAGATTCTGTATTCTATTCTTCTTATGAGTTAGAGTCTTTGTATTTGTACTCTTCTTCTTTGTATTGTATTAGGTTTCTTATGAGCTATAGAGGTAACAGGAAGAGTAAGACCTATACCTACCTAAGAGGGGAAGCATTAATGGATAATGGATTAGAGTATAGTACTGTACTTTATAGGAGCAGTAGGAATAGGAGGAATAGCAGCAGTCTTAGCTAGAGCAATAGAAGAAGTAGGTAGGGCCGATAGGGAAGGGAACCAGTTTCTTATAGTTATTATGGTGTATAGGTGTTTTCGACCAACCAATAGATTAGTAGTAAGTATGTATAGCATACGGGTTAGATGGGTTTATATTATACTAGTATAGGTATAGGAGTTTCTTGTTCTTGTCCCTTAGATAGGTGATAGATGTTACCATAAGGTAAGGGGGTTCCCTTAATGTATTGTCTTAGTGTAGTTAGTGTGTTAGTTCTATTGTACTCTACTCTATTATATTATGTATTGTACTGTTAGGATTAGGAAGGGAGGCTATGCCTGTATTCTCTCTTTTTTTCTCTCTTATCAATGAATAGCTGATATCTTGAAGGGTTTTTCTAGTTTCAACTTCACTTACCGGGATTCTTTCTAAAACAGGGAGTGCTTTCTTTCTTTCTTTCTTGTAGTTCCTTTCAATCTATAGTCTATTCTAAAAAGGAAGTCATTCAAATAGATACAAGAAAACCAGTGGTAAACGTGTAAAACAGCTTACTGGGCACGGAAACTCTCAACAATTGAGATTCTAGATAGAAAAGTAAGATTTTTTCTATTCGGTATATAACAGGATTTTAGGCAATTTGAAGTAGTATAGTGGAAGGTTTTCAGGAATCTAGGGGTATCCCGCAAGAAAGCGAGCAGTGAAGTTGGTTTGGTGAAGGTTTTAGCTAGTGGGATTTTTGTTTCCAGGATTTCCGATTCCAGATACTATTAGGCTAAAGTAATTTAACTGAATGCGTTTACGCTAAGCGAATAGGTAAGGTTGTTTCTCTAAGGACTTCCTTTCGATAGTTTAAGAAGAAGAGTAAGAGAGGAAGCGGAAGAAGCTATAGCAGTCTTAGTAGCGGTAGTAGGAGAAGCAGAGGCAGAAGGAGGCTTAACAGTAACAGCAGGAGAGTAAGACCTAGCTGATACGTAACCAGGAGGGAGACACAGCACTAGAACTGTAGGATGGGAGCCTTTTAGTAGTTAGTGGGTTTAGAATAGACAGATAGGAATAGATAGTTGTACTAAGCACAGGTAGACAGTGGTTTATAGGATGTCTAGTAGGTAGGATAGGTAGTAAGACGAGAGGGGTTTGCTTTTAGGAGATACTCTTCCATGTACTATGTAGCTTATCGATACAGAAGGGTAAGCCTAATACGCATAAGAAGACGTCTATCTTACCGAGTCTTCAGTTTAGTTATATCGTTATAGTAGTGAAATGATAGTATCTGGATAACACACCTACCTAACACCAACTGACCTAACTGGCTTAACCGACTTCTTTCTTGTTGCTGTTGCTTCATACTCTAACTCTTAATCTGCACCCTAGTTTTTTTGAGGAGCTTTAGTCTTCTTACTTGCTATACCTGCAGCTAAGATCCTACTTTTCTTTTTCTAAGCTAGACCTGTCTTCTTGTAGCCCTGAGTTATTGTCTTCTTATTCTTGTAGCTATTGCTGTAGCCTTGAGTAGGGGTTATAGTTATTATACTCCTATTCTTGTTGTAGCTGATTGTAGCTAGTTAGTTATGCGCTAGTCAGTATATGGTAATAGATTAAGCTGTTCTTGTTTTAGTGTTTAGTGTATTATAGTTCTTATCTTATATGTATTATGTACTGTATTAGTGTAGTTAGTGTATGTACTAATTATTCTATTGTATTTGTTAGTTTGTACTATAGGGAGGAAAGGCTTAGCCTGACCGGTATTCCCTCTTTGCCTTATGTATCAATAGAGAGGATAGAAACCTAGAAATCTAGGAACGTAACTCCTACAAAACAAAATTGCTTACAGAACTCTAAAGTACCAGTTCAAACAAGAGTGTACTGTGACTTGAACCTTTGACATGCTGATCGAACTAATGCTTGCATGCATGACCACGTTAAATACTAAAGAAAACCTAAATGCTTCTATTAATATAATAATAAACTAGACTTACTAGATTCGAGTCACTATTACTAGAGTATTAAGGAGGATCTCAATCTTTAAAATTTCAGTAATTCAAAATGCCAGCCTTAAATAAAAAGAGCAACTAAGCCAAAGCAAGAGTTCCACTCCCATACTGTATTATAAACTACCTCTTAGAAATTCCTAACCTTTTTTTACTTATGAATGCCCCCTTCCCCACCAAGAAACAAAGAAGGTTGCCCTTTGTACCTATTACCCACTGTGCAACCAATTTAGGAAGAATCTAGTTAGACTGAAAGGTTAAGGGTATACCGGAGTTCCTTTTTTAAGTAGTCTTTAACTCCTAGGATTTTACCAAGGAAAGGAGTTCCTACGGCTGAATTACGGCAGACAGTTATCTTAAGGAACAG
The DNA here is from genome assembly GCA_036897525.1 of Pelargonium x hortorum. Classification (NCBI taxonomy): domain Eukaryota; kingdom Viridiplantae; phylum Streptophyta; class Magnoliopsida; order Geraniales; family Geraniaceae; genus Pelargonium; species Pelargonium x hortorum. Next base: position 29,779 of record JAYMTJ010000041.1, read on the forward strand.
GGAATTTTTTGTATACCCGCGATTCCTCCTTCTTAAGAAAAGACCCCTCAAAAGCTAACAAAGAAGACACTAACAGCAGGAAACTCCCCTAACTAATAGGAGAAACTTTATCCCTATATTTCATTACAGTAGAATAGGTAAGACGATAAAAAATAGAAGTAGGATTCCGAAATCTAACAGAGAAAGACTATAAACCTTTTGCAGATCGGTTAGATTACACTACACGTTTCTATATGACGCGATTTAAACTTTATAACAGCATTGATATTTGACTAAGGAGCGCTTTTTATAGTATAATCCCTTACTAGTCCGTGTTTCTATACAACTAAATCGAACCTAATAGGGAACCCTACAAAAGATTAGGGGTTCTATCTATCTATCTATCTATCTATTAAATATACAAAAATTTTGACCTAACACTAACAGGGGTCAGCTATATATAGCAGCCCTATAAGCTAAGCTTAGGATATTTGTGCCGTAAATGAGGCAAAGCTCTTTGAAGTAGAGTCATGGGTTATTTCATAACATAGTAGATAGTTAGAGACCCTTTCCTACGAGGTTTTATATGGATTTTCCTTTTTTTGATAGCTAGTACAAAAACTGTTAAGAGGAAAAGTCCTACTATACTCGTGTTTTGGAGTCTTGTATACCTGGATCTGCTTGAGTTCATATTCTTAACTTAATTGATATACTGCAACTTTCATGCTCTGCTATTAGGGGCTCATAAAGGCCAATTTTATGAATAGAATTCTTTTTTAGTAACGGTCTTCCTCTTTTTTTAGTTTAGCAGGAGTTTTTCGATAGTAAAAGTTTTAGTAATAATACTAGAGATTTTGTTAACTAAATTCAGGGCTTTAGCTTCAGTAATTGCATTAAAACGCGTTTGTCAAGATAAGGTGATCATACACCAAAAGCTATATCAATGTGGAGACCGAGGAGTCGCCGTGCGCTTTACAAAAAGATGGTGTGACACAAAAAAGCTACAAAGCAAAGAGTGCTCAAATTCAGTCACGTACGGATCTAGTTGTATCTTTCTTGCATTTGAGAAAGTCTGGAGGTTTTTTAATTTAACTTATAAACAAAGCACGGAAGCCGGCTACAATTGAGAATGCTTGACACTTTTGAACCTAACAAAGCTAAACAATTTTTATACAATAGGTGCTCCAATTAATAACAGGAAAGTCCACCGGGCACCGAATTTAGTTACTTTATAGCTTTTGTATCTGGATTTAATGCCTTTTTTCGGTCTACTAATGGCTGTTATCTATAAATCTAGAAATAGAATAAATGTATATCTTATGTAATAAACGGATTCGCTATATATTCTTCGGAAAAGTTTCCACGGATTCTGTATTAAGCATAACTGAGCTCGGATTGCCCTAAAATCTCAATACTCGTAAATAAACTTTTAGATCTTAGCGAAAGTATCACATGTCCCTCATAAAGAGGTTTATGCTTAGCGGCAATCCTGTACAAATTGAATTGACCCCTTTTAGAAAAAACTTATCCCGTAGCTACTCAGTAGGGGCTGAATTTAAGCTTTTAGAATCAATCAAGATTTCATATTACTTTGATTACCCAGAACATACCTTAAGAATTTCTTTCTCTATTATATTACCTGTATTTACAGAACAGAGTGGCAAGCTGAGTGAGTAAGTAGGACCCAGTTAGATAAAAAGACCCTGCTCCGATCCATAAAGGACTCCTTTTGCGATTCTACTTTTCCAAAATAGATAAATAAAAGACTTAACTTGTTAAAACCCCCTAACCTCGAGATCCTAAAATGAAATTTATTACTAGCTAACGCTCCGGATACCAAAAACTTAGGGATTTCCCTAACTACCTAACTGTACCCCTTGCCTGAATCTCAGTATTAAGAGCTGCCAAATTTCAGAATAGAAAATCTAAAGTCTAATGAATCTATTCCCCGACTGATTTAAGGACTAGTTTATAGATATAATAGAACGAGGGACTCCTTTAGGAATATATCAAAATGAGGTTTCTAGAAACTTAAGAAAGAATCTTTCGACATCAGTTCCGGTTTACAAGGATAGCTTAGGACTTGTTAGAGATTGCTACCAAATGGAGGATTCTTCTCTTAGTTATCTTCCTTGCTAGCAGCACTTGCTCTGAACGAATTCCGTCACTCTATCTCTTCTCCTCTTAGTAAGAGTTATAGTCTAATACAATGATCAAGAACTTCACTACACTAGAATACTAACAAGTCAATATCTTCTTATTATTCAGTCTCTCATAGGAATCCTCAGTCCTGTAAAGAAGTCAAACAAAAAAAAGGTACTTATATCTTTTTTTTTTCAAGCAAATAAGGATCTAGCTCTGAGGCAAGGTGTGTAGGTCCGGGTTTGAATTGAAGTTGATGTGTCTATTCTATATAGTGTAAGGGTTTCCATTAGACTCTTATGCCTTAACCTCCTAACCACCAAGACAAAACTGGTGACTCGGTAAAAAGGATGTACTAATGACTCTCATAAGGTTAGTATCCTCCCTATGATAAGAGCCATAACACAAGAGGGATACTCCTTAACTAGGATTACTAGAATATAACCACCTTACACTAGCAGCAGCAACACAAAAAAGGAGGCTCTAAAATAATAAAGGAAACTAAACTTCAGCTGTGTTACCAGAATCGAAATGATAGAATGCCCTATGTCAATCCTAAATCTCTAAACTTGGAAACCTTCTTAATTTGAAATAAAACAAACCTTGTTATGAAACTGACTTATAAGCTATTTCCGGGAACTCCTTTCTGTTTATGGGCTATAGAGTCTAGTTAAACTCAGATAGACGAGATACATAAAACTTAAAATAGGAATAGGAGCTTTAAGAGAGAAGGGAGTTTGCTACTGGTTAATTAAACTTCCATTTGTTAAAACAGCTAGATATACTAGACTGGAAAACACTCACAAAAGAAGTTCCTCTTTAGCTTTAGAAGTAAGGAGAAATTCCTCTGGTTTTATGGCGTTTATAGGTGTGGAAAGAGACCTTATAAGTATTAGGAGTCAATCAATCTTACCGAGTAAAACAAGGGGAGGTTAACACCTTATGGGTATTTTAGAGAAAACACATACGATGAAAAGGAAACTTTAATTTACTTACTGGCTGGAAAACCCTTTCTACTAAATGAAATACCCTCAAAATAGGAATTGACTTCAGTACTGAAATGCTTGTAGCTCATAATTCTACATACAATAAAAAGAAAGGGACTCCTCTCTAGAAAACAGGCTTCAACTTGCTTTCATACTCTTAATCGTTACCCTCTCAGACCTCGAACAGCATTCAGACCTTAAAACACCTCAGAGCTAGAGACCCCTACTTGCTTGACTTGAAAATCTGTATTACACTTTGACTTATTTGACTTGCTCTTAAAATGTTAAACTGGACTCTGGATCTTACAGCTTTCAAAGAGTAGCTCAAAACTTCACTAGCAAAGTCAAAGTACCCTTGTTGAGTTTTTCTTTCTCTCTTGTAAAACCTAACCTTTTTGGCTGATGTAACTTTTCTTTGTCATAATTATAAAAGCACTCTCGACTCGAATCTCATCCACTAACACGAAAGTATCTCAGTTGAGGGTCAGATTCCCGTTTGTTTAGTCTTTTGAAAGTGTTTACTGAGTTAACTGAAAAGGACAGGAAGTGGATACTTTAGCCCGGAGTTTCCTGTATTTCCTCTTTATGGAACCTCCTTTACTTTGTTTGAGTCCTTTTAGAGTCCTTAGGTATACCTTTTTTTTAAGGCTAACTCTAGCACTTGTTAAATAACAGTAAAACAGGCCCTATATTAAATCAGACCTACTCTAGTTTTTTTGAAAAGGGACTAGATTTCCCTCTCTCTGGATTTCTTTTACAGTTTCCTATAAAATAAAGCAGTAAACACACAAAAAAAACTCCTTACTTAATTAATGCAAATGTATCCATCCAGTAATTTCTGGGAATAAGTAAATATTAAGCACTTCCTCTTTAAAGGAATTAAACAACTCCTACAAAGAGCGAGAAATACCCTATCCTATCCTATCCTATCCTATCCTATGACCCGTTATAATATAATACCGAAGATAGACCCCCGCCCTACAAGGATTCCAAGCTGAAGCGGGTACCCCTTATTATAAAATATTACACGAGTCTCTTCTTTATCAAATTACTAGTCAGTCCTTAAAGTCTTATAATTCAAGAGATACGTGTTCAACAAAGACAAAGGAAGTCTAACTGAGCCCTGGATTAGAGGAACTTCCTTTTATTAGTATATTAGTAGGGTCTCCTGCTTAGAGCTTAGAAGTTCAGTGGAAATATCAGTGAATGCTTGCATAAGACATATTATTTTATTGAGAAGACTCCTAAAAAAACAAGGCATGAAGTTAAGTCAAGAAGTCAAAAAAGCAGATTAAGGATTTTCCAGGTCTGAAAGGTATTCTGAAGTTGATGTTGGCTAAGGAATTTTCTGTAATTTAAATTGAAGTCTGTTTTCTGGTTTCCTAAGTTTCTGGATATAAAGGAAGCTTGTTGAAGAAGGTCTTCGCGGTCTGTCTGTGTCTACTTAATTTAATATGGAGCTCCTAACCTCGGCAAGAAGTGCCTAATTTAGAGTAACCCGACGGAAAGCCCTTTACCTTAAGCTATTTCCGGAATTCAATTCTTATTTACGAAGCTCGGGTTAGAAGAAAAAAGCACTTTATAAGCAGCATTCCGAGGTATCCTTTTCTAGAGAAAGTTCAACAAATCGAGGATCTGATATAGCCCGAATAGAAGAGATTCTATATTCCCCAAAATGACAAGGAGTTCTAATATGGGGTATAAAATCAATTTTTTAGCTCTTTTACAACCCTTTTGAGCAGGTAGTTAAGTATCAAGTGTTAGTAAAATTTGTCTCAGTAATACCCCTATTTATGTTATGCAATTTTCTTAATCACTCTCTGCTTGCTATTTCTACGAGAATCAAAGTCTTTAGTAATTATAATTACGTAAATATAGTAAACTATAAAATAAATCTAGGTATCCCGGTTAAGAAAGAAATTTATACCTTACCTACGGGGATTCTCCCGAGTTTTAAATAAACTAGAAGCCAGCTTTATACGGTGACTAAGAAATATTCCTACTAAAAATCTCAATGCTTTAGGCGCCTTGTTTATTACGAAAAGGGTTTTCTAACACCTCCATCTTCAGGCGAAAGCTAGAGAGGAAAATCAGTAACAGTCACTGCTAACCCGGGCTTCGCGGTATACTCCCAGACAAAAGTCTAATAAAGAAGAAGTTTCTCCCTTTAAAGTAATTAAAGTAAAAGTATACTAATTTCTAGCGGATTTTATATAACGAGCAATTCCTGAAAATGCGTACAAGAACATTTGTAAATTCTGCAAGTTTCGGCTTGACAAATAAATAGGATCCTTTTTTTATGTATGTGAAGTATAAAAACTCTTTTCTGTGTGCCTAGTGGGTGGGGTAATCCGGCTTTTTTCGGGGGCCTTTATTTATAGTAAATAGCTTTAGGATCCGGATCTAAATATACTTACGTAGACAAATGAACTCATTAGAATGTACTCTTTTGAGATACAAAAACTAAGCAAATACTTGCTATCTTAAGTTAAGGGCATATCCTTAGATATTCCACAAGTCCCGCTTAAAAGAAAATTGTAGAAGCTTTTTGCAGTGCAGGCTCGCGGCTTTACTATCTCGACTAAGAGGCCTCGTTTCTCAAGAGCTTTTTAGAAAAAAACCAATTTCTGGAAACAGCGAAGTCTCTGGGTTTATCGTTTGGTATTTAGGACTTTATTAGATATTCTATATTTTGGAAATGTACACATTAACTCAGACAATAGATCCCAACAAAGGAGCTTTATACTTTATATAGGGCAGGTACTCTGTAGTGTATCTAAAAAGCTTGCCTAGAAATTATTCGTAAAAAGGATTTCTCTTGGGCTTCTTATTCTTTATATATATATCTATTTGCTAGCCTTTAACCTTAATAAACAAAAGAGCTAACTTCCAAAAAAGTAGTAATTCCCCTTTTACTTTGATTAAACGCCTGCCTGTAAAGTCCAGAACAAGTAAAAGCCCTTGTACTAAAAGATGCTAGAGAACCCCCTGATTGATTATACCTTCAAGTAAAGACTAACAAATAAGGATTGGAGATGAAACCAAGGAACCCCGAGCTTACTATCCAGAATGTCATTTATCAATCAGGTACTAAGTAGCCAATACGTTTTAGGCTTATAGAGTTGATATTTACTATTTTTTAGAATCCCCTTCTTTTAGAAACTACTTTGCTTGTAAAATTCCTCCCTAGTCAAGCTAACCCCTAGGAAAATACCAGATGAAGTGCTGCCGTTATTACCTTTTTTTTGCTGTATGGTTCTAAGAGAACTATTGCTATCAATATGCTCGAGTTTTCTCTAATGAGGAGTTTTTTGTGTAATATTGAAAAATAGTTAGTGTTACCTAATAGAAACATCTGGAAACTTCCTAATATAACTAGCTTTGACAAGTTTGCTTTTTTTATTTTATATGGGGGGGAGCACTCGTTAGAGAAAAGATAATAAATAGTTAGACTAAGGAATATATCTATATAAATTCTGAAATTTCTTCTATACATAACATAGCCCTTTTCATTTCAGGTCGAGGTAGTAGTTTATGGAGAAGAGGTACTTGGAGCTTAAGTTTGAATGTAAAAATTCGCATTCTATGGTAGGGCTGTGCTGATCTTGGGAAATATGGTTATGAATAAGAAGTTATAATTAATATAGAGTAGACATTACAACAGGGATAATTTTTAAAAAACTTTTTTTTATTAAAGAACATCTCTATTTAGCAAGTGTTATTTCTTCTTATATGCGATCTTGTCAATTTTGTAGCATTAAGAGACTTTTAATAATTATATATGGAACTTCATAAATTCATAATGAAAATATGATACGAGAAAAGTTAAGTTCTATATCGCTAAAACGAAGAAGTAAGAAGTTTTTTAATAACCAACGAGGCCTATATAGAAAACCCTTTTCAAGTTCAGACTGTATCATATATCCAATTTTTGTACTTTTGAGGCTAGTATTAGCTTACTGACATCTACTTAGAATTCTCTAAAGCACCATTTTGCAGGCTATAAAAATTCAGGAATAGTACAAGAGTTTTACTGGGTGTAGTGCAATTGGTGATTCCTTTATCTCTGATACGATACCTATTTAGATAAGAGTCAAGAAGGTTCACTAAAACAAGAGGCTGCTTTTACGTAAGTAGTTAAAAAAGACTAAAAAAAGGTAGAAATCAATCCATATAAAAGTTTGGAATCAATCCCTGTCTTGCTAGAAATCTTGTGTTTTTTTTTACTTTAAATAGAATTGCTATTAACAAACAAGGACCCCTGATACAGTACAACATTACTTTGAGATTTATCTAGCCTGAGAAATGCTCTTAAATACCCCCCTATGAAATTTCCTTTTTTGTACGGAGAAGACTCCTAATGAATTTGATTTTACGCTTTTTTTTTCTGGGAAATCTTTTTTAAAAGAAAAGTCTTTTTAAGAGGTAAATGACAACGGTTTGGAAAGGCAATTCAGTCAAAAGCAATTTTGAACAAAAAAAAGCTACAATAGTATTCCAGAAGAGTCAGGGCTTTCAATTTTCAAGAAAAAAGTGTTCGAGGCTGCAGATAATAAAGATAAATCCATGGATATACCCGGGTGGTTTTAGTATAAAAAGTTAAAAGCGGGCAACCCAATATCAAATATAACTACAAAAGTCCTTACAAGGAGTTTATTTACTTGTTTTTTAGTTTAAAGCAATTAAAGGGAATTCTGATTCTGTGCCACGGAAAGACTTTAGAAGAAAAAGGGCCCCTCTTTCTTTTCTTTAGATCGCCCTGCGAAGAGGACTCCTTTAGATTTGTGCAAAACTTCTCGGGTTAAGGATTGCGAAGTTGGAGGAGATATAGTTGAGTAATTAGCATACCTTATCAATATGGAGTTTCTTGGAATTCAGGCATTAAAACGAGCAACCCAATATATCAAATCAGAGATGGAATCTTTTTTTTACTACAAATCAAAATTTAGGGAGCGAAAAGTATGCACTGCTTCTGGTTCGAGCGGTGCGCTCTAATTAATCGTAGTTAGTTGGTAGTAGCCCTGTTGTTAAAAGAAAAGGGAGTGAGCTCTAGTAACAAAGAAAGACAGAACACAGAGTCTACTTAAGACTTAAAAAGCCGATTTAACTAGAAAGAAAGTCTTAATAGATACAGGGAATACTTATTACTTTGTTATTTAGCTATAGTTCGTACTGTAGTAGAAAGATTTTAGGTTTTAATTCTACTATTTCTTCATTTCTTGTGGGTACTAGTAGCTTCCTATATTAGGTAAAGCTCTAAAGCTGGATAGTTTTTAATCAAAATACTCCACTCCAGAATTTCAAACCCGTAGAATTATTCGAAGCGTTTCTTATGGTTGCGGATAATTCTGAATTTCAAAGAACCCATAATAGCTTAATAGAACTTGCGCAGTTAATTTAGTAAAATAAAGTAAAGTGTGCCAACCCTTACCTTAAAAAGAAGTGTTCTTCCGAGTAAGAATATGTAGAGTATAAAAGGGTCCCTGATTAAGTATCAAGCAAGGGCAAGAAGGATATCCTCACAATTGCTTAAGCTATTAGGGGGGGGCTATAAAGAAAGCTCTTACAAAAAGACAAACCTAACCGGATTCCTTTACACAAAATCTCTGGACTGCGAGCAGTTAAAAAAATATAGAAGCTGTAAGTAACTTGAGTTCTAGGGGTGTGGTAATAAATTTCTTTGACTTTTGGTTAATCTAACATTTTTTTCTAGGGGCTGCCCCGTATAGAAAGGCCCTAATCGTAGAAAATACGCCTACAAGAGGAGCTTTCTTTATACAAACCTTAATACATTCCATCTAAGTAATTTCCTTAAGGTAAGGGGCATTTGAAATCTAATGCTGATGTAGCCAAAATACGACATTTTTTTGCATCTTGATAAACCTTTACCTTTATATAGAAGGGATGCCGGTGCAGTAGCTAAAGTATTTTAATTAATGTGCTTGTAAGCGTCTAAAAGTAAATGGATCCTCTGTAACTGAATTAAAGACTTCTTTTGTATCCACCCAGCAACTATCTCTCTTTATATTTAATTTACCAGACTTCTTGAGAGCTATATCACAAGCTACTTTATCGACAGGACTCCCAAACAGCTATACTAAATAACAGGATAGATAGTAGTAGGGAATACAAAGAGTTAGGCAACGCAAGTTGGGGTGTGCAGAAGAGCAGGAGCGTGGTTAATATAATAAAGGTATCAAGAAACTAAGTTACAAGGAACTAAATAAGGTCTCGTAAATGAAGTTAAATAAAAGTTTTAAGTTAAAGGGGTTGCTAGGGCAGGGCTAGGTATTCCCTTAGTTTGTGCTAATAAATAAGTAGAGAATCTAGTTTCCAATTCCCAAAAAGTAAAGCCAAAGTACTTTCTTTATGAGGAAAATAAAAGAATTTTCCGGGTAAGTTTTGAGCTAGTAAAGCTACTAATAAGAGTCTAGCTCTTTAGAGTAAGACAGGTAAGAAGACTTATAAACCTAAGGCTAATAAAAAAGTTTTGCTGGACCGTTCGTTATTTGCTCTCAGGGCACTTATTTAAACAATCCTTATCTACATTGGTACTAAAGTGGAAAGGTTATAATTTAGTTGGTTTATTTTGGTTGAAATGAAGCTAGGAGCTCTTCGGTTTCAAATTAAGAGAAGAGTCCCTTTTCCGGTTGTAATTACAGGATCCGCTTTTTTGCTTCTAGACTTTTTGTACTACTTTATAAACTCTAAATTATCGAGATTCCCTATTTAAGTTGTTATACATTGTGTGTTTTAAACTTCCCTTATTGCATGCAAATAATGCATTTTCAGGTTCACGGGAAACTTGAGGTTATATCTCCCTTAGCTTAGGCAGACACAGTCAATTTTGAAAAGTTACAATAATAGGTTAGTTACTAATGAAAGAGACTCTAGATCCTAAATATGAGAAGAGAACTTACTAAGCATAACAATAAGGAGGTGCGGCACACAAAGTTAAGAAAAATAATTTGCATGAATATAACAACGAGGGCTTTACCAAAACCATACTACAAAAAAGTTCTCGGATATACCTTCAGTTGCCTTACCTACCCTAGTTCAGATACATAGTGAACAGATGTCGAAAATCGACCAACAAAATGGGAGTCTCATCCACTTAGCGATCCACGTTCAAATCTTTATGCCTATAAGGATTGCAATGTATCCTTAATGATAGGAACCCGTTAAAATACTTATGAGAAAATATAGTATATACCCCCAAGACACACTATGCTTCTAAGTCTAAGTGAGAACTAACCCCTTAGGAACGTTATTCTGTGAAAAACCGCTTCAGAAGCTTCAGGCACTCGCCTTTATCTGGAATCAAAAAAACTGGGTAGAGATTTCGTTTATATTAAAGGGTCCCTTTACATATCTATAACTAGACTGCGCAATCCCAGGCTGGCTCAAACGGTTTCCAATGAGAAAAAGGAGCTCCACTTCTTCGGCAAAGTAACGTTCTTAATAAAATTTCATTAGCGGAGTCATAGCTGTCTAAATTGCTTTGTAATTTTTTGCTTCTTGGATACGACAATCCTTGTTCTTCTTGCAATACTGTAATTGTAATGTAATAAAGCGGTTTGAACCTTTGAATGCCAATAACAGGGAAGGGAGAGCCTTATAGCTTGACAATAGTAACCTAGTTTTCAAGAGGGAACTCTTTTCTATTTTTTTGACTTTTTGAGGAATTATAACAAAGATTGTTAGATTTAATGCAAATATGTACTGAAAAGGAAATTCAATTAGAATAAAAAGGAACTCGACACTGTAGAACCCTGTATTAATAAATCAGAAACGAGCCCTTTGTACAAAGAGTGTCACCTTAAAGAAAAAATCTTGTTAGAATGAATTTTGATATCACACCGACATGCCTTAGTTAGCCCCCTACCCTGTAAATGTACTTAAAAGGATATGATTAGCTTATGATGATCTGGTGACTTTTTTTAAACCCAGTTTAGCTCCTATTCTATTCCTATTACTGGCAAAACCCCTGCTTTACTTTTACTACTACCCTGATGTATATAACTAAAAAAAAAACTTTTATTAAATTAAAGGAGACAGACCCTTCAGTAAAGGAAAAAAGAAACTAAAATTACTGCCTGTAGTTGGTGTTGAACCCGCTATTTTAAGGATTCTTAGATCAAGAAAGGTGTTCCCGATAATATAAATACATGAACTTATTCTCTTACTTTTTCCTACTTACAAAGGTGCCTAAGTCTTTTTACTTCCAAGGCATAACACTTAAAAATCAACTACTCCCTGAGGAACCCTCATAAGGGAATATCAATCCTAAAGGCTCCACGGTAACTACCGGGTGCCTAAACTCTTGACGATAAATGCATCTAGAAAGTCCACTTTTTATTGGTTGGTTTATATTTTCAAATCTGGTATTAGTCATTCTTAGTATGTTATGGAAGGTATTTCTTTTTTATTTAAGTGTAAGTGTGTAATATCTCTTCTTTATTAGTCCTGAAGCTTTAGTTAGTAGTTGAGAAAGCAATCAAGATACAAAAAAAGTCTAGTTCAGAAGACTAGGAAAAGTTGGGCCAATAAAAGAGGTAAAAAAATAGGCATGAGTAAGAAACATGTTTTGAGTTATTTTACAGGTTTAAGTGAAAGTTTTCTAATTCTAGTTGTGGTAGGTGTTATAGTGTAAGCTTGACGAAACGAAAACTATGGGGCATTAACCTCCTTCCGTTATACTATGGTAAGAATGATTCATGTATGTAATAAATATTAAGTAAAATATAAGATACAGGAAATAAGAGAAATATCCTTATTAAGTTGGTTAGTATACTACTCGAATTAACTATCTGCAATACTTTCTATTCTATATAGGTAATCTAATAGTACAAAGAGTCCCGGCTGCAAGAGGGGGAATATGGCATACTATTAGGACGGGCTACAAGAATACAGTTATCTTAATTTCTCTTACCGGACCTATAGTTATCTCTGTCTCTAAGCATTCTTGTGAGGACTTCACTAGGGTATGTGGGGAGAGTTAAATAACAAAGAGTTAGTTACCAGGAAACTTCTATCACATCTTTAGCTTGATCTATATGGGGTGTACTTTATATAGTAGTAATTGAGGTTCTTTATATCAAGTGTATTTAACTTCCATCGCTAAGATCAGGGGTCCGTTTTTTTGCATCCTTAATTTTTGTACCCATGCGTAACCTATAACAGAAGGCTCAAAATGTATAGTATAGATCCCTGTTTACACCTATTTTGAACCATGTCACTTTTCGGGCATGTGTCCTCGGTGTAACTCTAAATTTCAAAAGGACTGAAGGCAACAGAACTCTATTACATACAACAAGACCAAAACTCACTATAGGGCCTTTTAAATATACATACTAAAACTGGAATTAGCCAGCCTTGTAAACTTCTACATCTGAGCCTTTTAAAGTCAATATTTCCCATGTTAACCTCAGTTTTTTTTTAATTCATTACTTTTCTATGAGACCTAGAAAGAACTAACTACTTTACTTTAGTTTAGAAGAAGCAAACTCAAGAAACCAAGAGTTAACTGCTATATACCTATTACCGAACCCAAGATCTTAGCCCTGTGTTTTTTTGAGTCATTAAAATAAAAGTAAGTGATTCGTTGTTGTAGCCCACTTTATTAACTTTAGTTAGAATTTTATGTGTATGGCTGTATAAGTAGAGCCGAAATTAGAATAATATATAGTACTCCTTCGATATGGGGTCCCTAACCCGGAAGGGAAGCTCTAGTATATTTATTCTAGCCTTTCTTGGTAATACTCTAATTGTTTCAGTTTCTTCTAGTTAAAAAACAAGCGGAAGGTGCACCCTTTTTTTGGTCATTCCAGATATATAGCTAAAGTCTTTCCATAAGGTCCTAGCTTAAGGATTGCCTTGGATCCCCCAGCAAAGGGTACTTCAATTTGCCAAAAATCCGTCTTAGAAAGATCCGGGAAATGGGGTGCTTCCTTTTCTTTTTTTAAGACTTTAATAACACAAAGGGAATACTGCTAACTTCAAATTTCTTTAGAATTCTTGGCTTTTATATTACATCATTTAAAACGGAAACAAGAGGTTAATATAGCCAATTTAACCGTAAAAGACCCCGACTTTTATTTACAGGATTTCCTATCCTAAATAACTCGTTTTTAGTTATTTGGTGAGTTCTTATCTTATTAATAAAGGTACCCTATGTAGAACTTCGTAGAACTTTAATAAAGTAGAAACCCCTTCTAAATGAAATCTAAAGAAGAATAAAAAACCCTCGAACAGGATATAATAAAGTAAAGATAGGGTCTTATCCTATAAGCAAACTTACCTGAGTTTAAATCCAATTCTCGATAATTAAGATAAGTAAAAAGGGGTTGTTAGTTTGAAGCTATTATTAAGTTGAATTTCTTCTTAGAAAGCATTTAACTTGTTCAGCAATTCCTATCTAGGGTAGGGTCCTTTTAGACTACAGACTAGAAAAGCGGTCCATTAATTAAGAAGAGTTGCCTTACATTTATTTTAGCTTATTAAAGCTAGAGGCTAGAGATACACTTACCTAATGGCAATTCGAAATATAAGTACTTAACTGTATTAGAAAGTATAATAAAAAGAAGAAATAGATATAGCTATTATTTTGATAACCTTATACGGAATACTACCCACAACTGGAAAACTCTTATCCCTTACTCGGGTATCCCTTCCTTTCTTAAGACTTAATACCGACAACTGCTTTCCGCAGAAAGAGATTCCTTAGAGCTATTTTTAGCTTCTGCAACCTCGTAACCTTTTAAGTTCTCTTAACTGCCTTAAACTCTTAGTTATATTCTTCCTTTGGATTTTACCTGAGTGAGGGTATATAGTTGTTGAAGCCTTAACTAGTACCATATCCTGTTCTTTTCCGATTTCACTATGATTTAATTTATAAGACTCGAATTATATATCAAATTAGGAAGTAACTAATAAGAGCTAAAACTTTTGACTTTGGATATCAATATCTCTAACCGCCGGACATAGTAAGACCCCACCCATATGCCTGATATAATGCACATAATCCTTGTATAGAAAATCCCTTGACTCTCGATCTGTTAGAAATTCTAGTCCTCATTTACTCTGATATTAAAATGTATACTTTTGCTAAATTGTGAATCTATCTAAGTGATTTTCATTCCTCTACCAGGTTTTGTGACTCAAAACTATACAAAGCAAAGGGTGGCTAGAATTAGAATTAGAATTAACCTTTTTACAATTTTGGAGATTAATAAAACACAATAAGGAGAAAAATAGAATATGTTTTATATCTGGATTTCTAGAAGATTAGTAAAAGGTTTTCTTCTTAGTTAGATATTTTGGCAGTTTTCGCATTAAACTTAAAACAAATACCTAAATTGGGCGGTATGTAAGCCTGCTTATCTCTTCTCTTTCTTTTAAAAGCTAGAAAAATACGAGACTTATTTAAGACTCGGATAGAGGAATCCAATTCCTTTGAAATTAGAAAACCGAAAAACGATGACTAGAACATTTTTTGAAGCTGGGATATAGCACTTACTCGTTCGTTGGGGATGTCAAGTCTATAATCTTGAGTCTTAAGTGCAAGTGCTAACTTCTATTTTGTTCTACGCCTCTAGCTGCGAGAGATTTACAATCCGAATTTGTGCAGAAAGGACTCGGATAAAAAAGCATAAGTAAAGTATTTCATTTTAGGTTCTCCTAGTAAGTATAAAATAACATATATTTCAATCTCCAAAATGGATATAAACGGAAACAACTTTATAGCTAAGATTCCGTTTAATATCTAATGTTTGTTCCTGGTATCTCCAGGAAAGTTAGTGCCTTGTTTATAAACTACAAAAGCTCTAACTTTGGACAAGAAATTCAGGCATACTTTTAATCTAAAAGGGTTTATAGACTCTCTGAACTGAAATCTCTACAAAACTCCAAGACTACATTTTATGTAAACTGACGGTCTAGTTATTTAGTAGTAGTTTACATCCAATCTGTAAATTTAGTAAGAACAGGATTTTACCTTTTATATGCAGTGGGTTTCTCCTCGTATTAGAGAGCAGCTATTCAAATATCTCCGTATATTTCTGTTAGTGTTTATCCTCTAGGCGTGTGCTTACAAATTCCCCTTTATCTTATTCCTTAAGTCGCCTAACAAAAAACTTTAGCGAAGCTATAGATTTCAATTTACTACGCGCCAAGCTACGGTCGGTCCTTTCCCCTATCTTGATCTACATTTACTCTTTTTTATTTTATCTAGTTTTTATCGATAGCGGAAATTCAGAATTTTACGTAAGGATTCGAATGAGGTCTTTACAAGTATTCAGAAATAAGGCATCTCCGCTTCTTTTGGTTGCTAATCTATTATTTTAGTTATAAGAAGCCCTCGAGGTATCCTATAAGGCAGCGTAAAGAGAGTTCCTTTTAGTTCTTTTCTAGGCATGGAGAACTTATATTAAATATTACTGGAACTAATCTTATATCTTATATCTAGAGTTTTCTTTAATCCATTACTACTTCTCAATTCTTGTTCATAAAGCTTGATTGATAAACTCTTGATACTAACATATAAATAACTATAACTGAAATAAGTAAGTTTTTGATACCATACAGCAACAAATAAAGGTAAGCTTTAGCTGGGTACATCCTATTTTATAAGCTCAAAGGTACCAGCAAAGCTTGTATTTTCATTTTCACTAATAACCTATCCCAAAGTTTAACTTATCTTTAGAAATTGTTTTTATAAAACATAGGAAAAGACTACTGCTTATCGGGGAACTGTCTAATAGCTGCATCAAACACAAGTAAATCCCGTACTTTTGGAATGCTTTGCCCTCAACCCGACTAAAGAAAGGCCCTCATAGTTATAGTACAAACCTAGTATTTACAGCTTTGTAGGATTAGGATCCGTTTTTAAGGCCAAGTTTACAAGAGAACCTGTGACTTCTTTTCTTTCTTAATGACACTCCTTGAATATTCATTTGCTTTCTCTAAATGCTCGTGGAGTAACCTTCTTCAAAGTCATTTTTATAAGCTCAGGGTTCCCGAATTCGAGATTCATGTAGTTGAAACCTTTTTCAGTTTACCGCCGGTCCTTTATTGAATACAACTTCTACTAAGTTCTTGCTTAATTCCTTGACCTTTATCGGAGTTTACTCCCTAAAAGGCATGCTGTTATTCTTTAATACGTGAGCTTGATAAAAGAAAAATTTGACAAATTAAACTACCTAAACAAACTATTACAACTTTTCTTAAAAAAGACCCTGGCTTTAAAACCGCCGGAATAGAGGGGCCCCCTAACCTAACTTATTGTAAAATTAGACTTAGATCTACACCACTTGTATGGAATCAGTACCCTGCTTGATATAATAAATAGAATCCTGTGAGGGCTTACTAGGCGGAACCTGTATCTATGATCAAATTGATAGGAAATGAAAGAAAACCTAAAATAATAACCAATATATTTATATAAACTTTTTTTCTTCTATCTGAGTTTCTAACTCTACAGGCAGTAATTAAAAATTAGCTGTTCATCATTATGAATTAGAGACAATCTATAACCTATAACGAACGGGAGTTATAGATTATTCCTAGTTAGGACTAGTCAATATTTTAATTTAATCAATAATGTAGCTTTTTTTTGAAAGGGACTGCGCATTCTATTTACAATTTCGTGTAGAACGCTCAAAAAAAGGAAATCTTTAGTTAGTCTTATCCATTTGAAAGGTAAGTAACTACAGGATAACGAGCTGAGCTCACAGTATTTAGACCGAAATGCTTTTACTAAAGGTTACTCTGTAGGAAGCCCACCCTTCTCATGCAATTAGACTATATCAGCACTCTTTACATACTGCTAAGAGTGCTGGTTAGCCCCTGTTAATATTCAGCAGATATGTTCCTTTCAGAGTCAAAAAAAACTATTACTATTCGAATACTTTTCCTAGATAACTCTCTGCATTATAAAAAGCAGTGCAGTATCCTAGTTATAAACACCTCTTTTCTTTTTTGAAGTTAAGTTAAAGCACAAGCCTCCTCTAATTAGGCACTTCATTTTGCTTGATTACTAAGTGTGGGATAAATTTTTACTTAATAGGATACAAAAAAAAAGCTGACAAATTCAAACGGTAATTAAATTTAGTAATTGGCTCTTTACAGCGTTAACCTTTAGGTTTTTTTTGACTCTCCTTGAATGTCCCATTCCCAGTTTAATCTAATAGAGTAAGTAAGAATACCGAAGTAAATAGTAAGGGAGACTCGTAAGCCCCAGGTAAAAAACTCTTGAAGTGAAACAAGACAAGAGTCCGCTCTATAGGAATACCCAGAAGTTAATGGGTTAGATGAAGTCCAGGGTCAAGGAGGCTTTTGGAGATTATTTAAAAGTAATTGAGGGCCCGTCCTTTGGTTAAGTAAGAGGAATCCAAAAAATCCACAAGTAGTTCTTTTGGTATAACAAACAAAGAGTTGCTATTAATAAATAAGGTAAGGAACTCTCCGTAATAAAATGTAGTAAAATAAACGTTACAAAGTTAGTAATTTCTTAATCCATCATACCAAAAGGGGAGCCTAGCTGGCTTGAACCGTTGCACGCTGATTCTATCAACCAGTGCTCTACCACTTCAAAAAAGACTAAAAAGAACGTACACTTTGACTACTTCTTTTTATTACATTGGAACGTATACACAAGAACTTTTACTATAAACTATCACTTATATCAGCGATTCGGATTACTTCAAGGTATATAGCTAACCCAATCTTCCTTTCAAGCAAGGCGCGAAGCCCTATTCTTGGTAAACCCTTAACTATTAGTTAGAGCCGCTTTCTTAGCTGCTATACAGCCCCCTTTTCCTTGTAGCTGTCTATACCTTTGTTAGTCGTGCTTCTGCTATTGTACCTGTCTTACGAGTCTTTGGATTTGCACTACTCTTCATATCTTTCTCTTAGCTAGTAGCTAGACTCTTCTGTATCCCTACTTTCTCTTAATAGCTAAATCAAGATACCTGTAGCTTTATTAATGTTATTCGCAGTCTTAATACTTGTAACTATCTCCGAGAAATTCCTTAAAGAGCTAGAAATAATAAGTTATTTTGTTTTTAATGAATAGGTAAAGCTGGGTATTAAGATAAGGCTTAACTTGTTAAGTTAGAGATACCCTTTAGTATTGTTCTAATCTTGCTCCCCTTAGCTTAGTTTTATTCATTTAAATGAAAAGTCTTGCCTATAAATGGTAATAAATAGAATATATTATCCTAATTCCCGAATTTCTTAGTTGGTAAGGTAGCAGCTAACAAGATACAGAACAGGAAAGGTTTAGAAAGGGTTACAGCTCTTAAGATAAAGTATCAAGGAATGTGGATAGAACTTAGTCTAGGCGGGATACTCGTAATAATAGTAATTTAAATAAAGGAAAACGTGTTATTTGCTTGTGCATGTGCTTCACTTCTTTGCTTAGTTAACCGAACTCTAGTAATCTCATGATATAGGTTATTGAAGGCTTACCGATAACAGGGTACTCCTTAAGGAAAGTAAGGGAAATCCCTGTCAAGGTTGGTTCCTGCGTAGTGTAGTATATAATTATCAAAAGACCTAAAAAATAGCGATCTATGAAGGAAGTACTGCGCTACGTATAATTAACTGCCATTGATAAGCTATACTATAACTTTTTTGTTAGTAAGTTGTCATTTTCTTAATAAACAGTTTGTAGCCCTTAATTTTTTATAAACTCAATGACAAAGGAATCCCTTAGACGAAGGTTTCTATTAGGTAGAGCAAAGAACTAAACTAAAGTCAGTGATTCGAAAACCTATTTTCATTTCTAGATTTGAGACTTTGTATGACTTTTAACTAAACTAGTATTAACATCTACTAAGAGTTTTTGTTCAAACAAAAGTTTTTTTATTTACCAGAATACGACTGTATATTTATAGGGTCATACTCTCTCCCTTCTATCAAGGACAAACCTAACCTTTCTTTAGAATTCTGCTTTTGCTTTAATTTCTTCTAGTGAATTTCATCAAAAAGAACCTAAAAAAATCGTACATGAGTGGGTGTTAACTTGGGTTATAGTGCACAAAAGGGCCTTACCGTCTTTAACTTTAATAAATTGCTTAAAAATGACAAGATTCCTAAATAAGATAAGCTACAGGCCCCTTTTCTCTATAAGGAACTCTAAAACCGACGTTAATACAAGGTTCTCTTTTCAAGATATTTTAATTAAGCATCTATAAAAGAGGTCCCTTTCTAGTCTAGAGACTAGGTATTTGGCAGGTAAGTCAGAATAAGGTTATAGGTCTACCATATTAAGATAAGAAGGATTTTTTAGAATACAAACTTTTTAAGGAACCACACGAGTACAGCAAAAGGAAAGATTTCTAATAAAGCCCGGTCTCTTACTATAGAGTCTTATGTTCTCGTAATAAAGTTAACAATCAAAAATTCCCTAGCAAAAAATATTGCTTTGTCCGCTCTTAAATTGCAGTTCCAATATTCCAGAAACTTGAGACTCTCCCTAAGTTATTGTCCTCTATACTAAATGGAATTACGTCCCCTATTTTAATTAAACCACTAGACCTGGCTATCTTTGTTGGTCCCTGTACATCTGAACTGTATACTGTTAGAGTTACACCTTCTTCGTTACACAGGAACTTCTTGAACTGTTCCACGATAAAGTACTCCCTTTTAATTCTGAGTTAATCTTTAAGAGAAAAACTACAGAAAACACTTCCAATATTGGACTTCAAAAAATAAGTTGCTGACATTACTAGGGAGATACTAATTAACAACTTTGACAAGTTACTCTTTAGTTCCGGATTTTCAAATAACTTTAAATAACAAATAATGTAAGTACTAGTGGAAGAAGTTAGTGCTACTAAAATGCTGTGCAGGGCTTTATTTATCTCTTCGGTTATAGAGATACTCGGGTTCTATAATCTACATTCCTAATGCGTTTAGCTAATCCTGCGAAACTTAGAATTCCAGAGTACTTATCACTATCAATGAGGGGCAAAACCAGAAACATAGCCTAGGAAACAAGCCTCCCTAATTGAATTTCCTAACATTACTTTTCCTAGGATACTGTAGCACACAAACTCATAAGATTTACTAAAATTCACTTAAGCCTCAGCCTCCTATTCCAAGCCAAACTAGACAACCTATTCGCTAAACGAGACTGTTACGCATCAAAACTAAGAAATTAGGGGATTAGGTAGAGTACTTAACTTCAGATTTTAAAGACTCAGGATTATGAATACAAACTAAAGCAAACAATATCATCAAAGTAATGCCTTTTATCTACAGGTACTCTGTAAGCTGTTTGTACATTAATCAATCCTTGTTAATCCCGAAGCCTTAATACTACAGTTTATACTATCCGGATCCTCATGACACCAAGAAAGCAACTCCCTACCAGTCCCATGTTCTTATCATTAAGGAGGATACAAACCAAATAGTAGAAAGATAAAATCAATGTTACCGCCCAAGGGGTGCCGAGGAAGGTTAATGCATGATAGTCTTTGTATAGTACATACTTATCACCATCGATAGCAAAAATAGACTTCCACTTATTTCTTTACTTACTAGAAAAAACAGGAATGACTTTCAGTTTCAATATTTTATTCTCTAAAATCTTTAATTACTATCCGGAATTGAAAAAACCCAGAAACAAAGGGGGAACAAAACCCTTTTAGCTCTACATCTACTTACTTATTGTCTTTATCGGAAACTCATTACCAATAGTACAGATCTTTAACTTAGTTAGAAAATTCCTTGTAATTCTAGAGTCTTAAATACCTGACGAAGAGGTATGAAATGACTTTTTATTACCTACTAGCTAAGCCTACCCACGAAACTAAAAAAAATAGAGGGTAGCGGATTCTCGGCTTATCTTATAAAGGAAACTTATTTATGCTGTATTCCAGAAATTGCTTATGTACTTTATTCTATCCAGCTAACCGCTACCTTGTTAACTAGTGCCTATAAAGGGACATGAAAAAGCCCTATTCTTTACCCTGAATGTGATATTCAGAAAAGAGTTAGAGACTCACTTTATTTATTATTTGCTTTCTGAGACTGCCTTGACTTTAGAAACTGGAAACCTCTTACATTCCCTTTTAAAAACCCTCCCTAAAGAGCCGGTGAATTGAGTAATTAGAGCTCTTCTTATACAGTTTTTATTTTAGAGAAAAAAAAAAGATTCATACCTTGTTTGTTACTAAGATTCAGAATACCCCTATCTGTACTCTGTCTCTTTTCTTTTATGAGCTATACCCTTTTCCTAAGATATATACCCTTCTTATAACCTATAACTTTCTTCTTAATCTTTAAAAACCCATCTTTTTAAGACTCAAAGACCTCGAAACACTTGAAAAAAACAAATACATTTGCATATCTAAAAGATACTTTTGGTCCTACCTCAGAACTTTAAAATCTTTCTTTTTATCGTATCGAGTTGTATTCCACCCGATCCAAGTACCTAGAGTGCTAATTCAGAAACAAGCTGCCAGTAACCTTTTTTAGCTCTTTGAAGCCTTTCGTTTCAAGGACCTAACTGCTCTTCTTATATCCTAAATCCGGAGTTTCCCCTATAATAGAGATCTAAGAGAGGCCTCTTTTTATCTTGGTTTCAACCTGTAAAAATTGACAGGGAGCTCAGGGCTCTTCCTAGTTTTGTGGATCCTAAATAGAAGTTTTTGCAGGAATTCCGTGGTGAATAGTGGATAAGGAAGTCTTTAAAAATGCTTGTCCAGATAAGAAAGAGCATGCCCGTTTTCCTTAGCTTTTCTAGAAGTTATGAACTCTTGTGTGCATTCCCTTCCGCTTGGTTACCTCACCAATATAAATAGAAATTCTTTATGATATACTAAAGCTATAGTTTTACCTTTGAGAAAAAGGTTTTCTCATTTCAGGACTTAAGGTTCGTTCTACTTAAGTCTAATATAATAAAGGAAGTTTTTAAGAATAGTTACTCGCTTAACTAAGGCAACTTTGTCTCTAGTTTTTTTATACATTTTACATAGCTTTGTTAATTCTGTAATTTAGAAGTTTGTTATTTAGTGGTATCTATAAATAAAGCCGAAAGCGCAAACCGCCCTGTTTTTTAAATCGGGACTCCAATCACTGCTTCTTTGTAAAGGTTTTACAGATATAGAGTGCTGAGCTGAAAAGGAAAGCTTTTTTATTAAGCGTGATTGAAACAAAGTAACTGCCTAGTAAAGTTGAGTGAAACTTCCGCAAAATGACTTAACTTGGTCCCACTTGTAATGGCTATCCTAACCCCTATTTCTAGATAACTTGTATTTCTTTCTAAAAGGGTTTCAATTACGGAAGCTTCTTAGGAAAATACCAACAAGAGATCGAGGACTTCCCTTTTGGAGTTAGAGAGCATAAAGATCCCTTTTTGACAACTAGAAACCCCCGTTACTTAATAACCTTCCTAAACCGAAAAAATCTTCAATTTTCTTTATTATAAATACCATACAAACCCGTACCCCTCAAAGAAAAGCTGCCTCTTATAATACGACTTGAACCCTTTGACATGCTGATCAAAAACGGGTGCTCTACCAACTGACAACTGAGCTATGAATAGAAATGCTTGACTACTTAACTTACTAACTAGTAAAATATACAAGATCAGTATTCTTTTAATCTATTTGTATTGAAGTAATTCACTAGAAACAAACAAATTCTTTTAGCCTCAGTTCTTGAAGTGAAGAAAAGAAGGCATTCTTTTTCTAATACCGGTTCTGTATCCCTTGTTTCATACTCTGATTTCTGCACTCCGTATCCTCTTGATTCTTAGGAACTTTATTACCAAACTTCGTATGCCTCTTCTTGTTGCTGCCTAAAAACTTTCTTAATACCTGTAACTGTCCTATGAGTCTTTGTCTTGTAACTAGTCTTATTGCAACCTTGACTTGTATAGAACCCACTGAAGTCTCTCTCTGTATCCGAAACGGAAAAGTCATAAGAAGTGGTTTACCAAACCCTATATACAATACATTACACTAAAACTAAAGGATAAACTGGAACTTAGATTAATTCAAAAGGGTCCATTATCTAGACGTGCTTAAAACACGAGAGTGCCTTGCTCGTCAAACCCGAACTTCACTAAGCTCTATCCCTTATTTGAAATGGAATTCTTAGAACTTCTCAAGCAGCTATACTTTAGCATAACTTTTCTAAAGGCTACAGAAGAAATACAGAGACAGCTCCTTATATAAATAGAAGCCTTTTCGATTTGCCTTTGTCTTTCTTATCTTTATTTCCTAGATACTCTTCTTTAAAGCTACCTTTTGGAATAGGTAAGAAAGTACTCATTTTGATCCAAAGTGAGGGATGCTTTAGGTTAGAGCTAATTCCTAGTTGTTAAGACTTTTCCTTTCTATTCTAAAACTCCTTTACAGAAGAGAAACCAAAGCAGGAATCGTAGTTAGGATAGTCAGTACTATTCCCTTGGCAGCTAATTAGAAACTAACAACAAGACACCCTCACTCGCAAGCATTTGCCTTTAAAACAAAACGGGCATAGAAAAAGGTTTTAGATACCAACCCTTTAGTACCCAAACTCAAGATAGAGGACAGAATATATAGGTCTTTCTTTTGGGGCCTTACTTGCTTAGTTATCAAGGAATTCAGAAACAAGACAAGGGATTAAGATAGAATGACAGACATAATTGACTGGTTTGTTCCCGTCGCAACGGAAGAGACTCTCAAACAAGGCACCATTCTAGCAATACTTAGAAGACAAAGAGGAAGGAAAGAGAATAAGCAAGACTTCTTTTACTTACATACACATATAGTAAAAGCAAAGATTAGGCCTTCTTTTCCTCTAAAAGAGCCTTAACAAGCTAAACTTAATAGTTAAGGAACAACAGAATCCCTTCATAGAAGTACAAAAAGAGTCTCTCAGTACAGATAGTAACCAACCGCAAGAAAAGCCCTGTAATATATCCAAAAATAGGCTGAGAGGAGGCATACCTCGGAAAAGGTTTATAAAATGAAGTATAAAAAATATACCAAGATTTCCAAATTTCTTTATGTCCAAATCTGGTAAATCCTTATTGATTAAATTAGGAATTTTAGTGGGAGGCCTAAAGAATTTGGCCTAGATTCTATACTTTTTGTTAAGCTCTAGAATATAACTTTAGGGCAAAACCTCTATCATAAGGGACGTTCTTTCTACAGTATCTCCCTACTCAGGGACCAAAACTATAATAAATCTATTTGGATACCTTTATTTATTAAATAAATATAGATGAGGTTTTTATAAACAAGGGATGTAGTACAGTGTCAATTTTCAGCTTATAAGCTAGGTGTTCGATAATTTTTTATAAAAGGTAAAGCAGCAATTCCAATTATATGAAATCAAAGGCTCGTATAGTTAATGCTTTACTAAGTTAATTAAAAAGGAATTTATTTAGAAAACTATATGCCCGGACTTTAGCTTCTATTCTTATGCAAGGAGGGGGGTTGACTAATGACTAATATAAAAATATAGAAAAGAGCTCCTCCTTAATAGCAAGAAGTTAAGAAAACTACTCTCTATATAGGGCCTTTTGGATTTTCTTAATACAAACTATGTTTATAACAAAGTCTCTCTTAATAAAAAATCCTCTTGGAAAAACCTATCTTGTATTGACTTTGGAGACTTTCAAATAGACTCGCCCAGAAAGTCGTCGTGTAAATCTTGAAGAATACCATTTTTGTAAGAGGGAATTTTACAAGAAGAAAACCCCCATCTTCTTTTTTTTCTTAAGTGGAAACTTTATTGTTTGTTGACTCATCAAAAAAGTGCATGCCAAGGGTCCAAATCTAGTTCAATATCGGATTCTTTCTTTATTTAGCAAACTTCCAATATATACTTATAAATAGGTATAACATATGGAATATTATTATTATAATTTATAAGGTTCTAAACGTGTTTGAGTACCAGAGTTTTAGCCTTAATAGGTATTGATCTACCTTCCTGTTGCCTAAAAAAGAAAAGTTACAAACGATAACCAAAAGCAGGATCTTCTTTTTGCACAAGAGGACTTGAACCGACGGTACTCTTCCACATAAATAAGTGTTTTGCCCTTTTCGTAGTCCAATTGGATGCATTGCGAGGATTCAAGTTTTATTTATAGACTCGTTGATGGCCCGCAGTTTCATTTCATTATTATATTAAAGTTTGAAAAAAAGGTGAAGTGACTCTCATTTTTATTCTTGTTTCGATATATGTTTATAAAAAGTTAGTAGCGTTTTTATGGATTCAATTAGACCCTCACCAATAAGTAGTTCAAATAGTACTAATCGGTCTGAAACCGAGGGTAAGTTGGAAGTAAAACTACCTGATCAAGATGTTCAACTCCTTTGACCAACACAGAATAATAAACTTTATGTCCCTTCCCATTACTCTCTCTTTCTTCAACTTCATCAATATATGCCACACGAAGAGAGGGATTGCTGTGAGAGAAGCACCGGGAATCAGGATCTTGTGCAAGAGGAACTTGTTATACTTTGCTCCAACCCAAAAGTTTAAGTTGTTAGGTGGAGAGCCTAACTTGTATATCAAGTAGTCATTGACTTCACATCCTTTCAATGTGAGAGATACGTGTTAACAAAAATTCTAACAAATATTTGGAACCATCAGATGGAGAACATACTTGACCATCAAATTCAGGATGTCTGTGGCACGGCGATCTCCATTTCGCTTCTGGTTCCCATAGTTCTGGCATGTAGCTATGTATGTGAATTTCATGTCAGCAACAGCCTCTAATTGAGCATACATGGATCTCCTCTCCTATCTTCATCCGATGGGATGAGATGGCTTTGTAACCTTGTAGCATTTCTGTTAACAATTGAAACAGTGAGAAGTACACTTACAATGCATAGATAGTACAAACTAAGCAGAAAGAGCCCAAGGGTAAAAGCACCTAAAACTAGATGTCTAGCAGACTTATATGTCATTGAATACCCAATGTTAAAAATATTCACTACATATCCCAATTAATAAATCCTAATGTGATTAAAGTTTGGTAGTTCAATAAATTATATATCATTGAAAATTTCTTTGGCAGCCTCATGGTACTTAACATGAGGAAAAGTATATCCACTACTTTCATTCCTCAAATTAAATATATCCTTTCATTTATCTCAAGTAAACTGCAGTACTCGTACCCTCTTCATTAGCCATGTCAAGAAAAGCCTGAAGCTTTAAAGCCCGTCGGTAGTACATCATCCCTCTAACTGCAACACAACTAATCATCAGTACAAGTGTAGCGCAGACAAAAGTTCATAGGTTCAAAATAGATAGCCAGACCTGTCCTGCAGAGGGTTTGCCCTCTTAAAGATGCCCAATGGCGCGAAGTTGCAAGATGTTCTCTTCCTTTTCCCAAACCTCACTTTCTTTTTTGCAATTAAGCCGCTCAATGAAGTTATTCCACTCATCTGAAAAAACCGCAACATGATAACTCACAGAGTAAGCAAGTACTAAACAGTGTTACTATGGACATTGACAATGTTGCAGACCTGGGTAGATCTTTTGCAGGTAGTATACAATGGATACACCATCTTCATTCTCCATCTCAATATCAGATTTGGAATAAACAGTCTCTTCACTATAGTATGGAGTCAGGACACTGCCAATGGCAAGAAACATAATTATGATACAATTAAAGATTTAAGCTATAGCTAGAGTAGTTTACGAGTCGGACTCCAATACTAAAACCCCGGGACTTATCTTTATAACTCTTCATATTATTCCTTATTTTTAATAGAATCCCTTAGATGTATTAGAAATTGTCCTATAATGCTTGTTTACTAGTATCCCAACTCACCGGTTCTTCAGTTAGAAGATGAGATATAGTATAGAAATAAGAACTAACCCCGTATTTTAGCCTAGGTAGAATTACACGATGTAAATTCCTTACACTGATAAGGCTCTTTCACTTGGTAAAATATTACCTTAATACAGGCAGAGTGCTCTATAACCTCCTCTTTTGTGGCTTGGCTTTCTACTTTAAAATATGAGATAGGTTACCCGGATTTTAGTAATATATTCTATGTTTAGCTTTCGTTCAGTTTACTGGAATGCAATCGAGGTGCCCCTCTGCAACTAAGGATTCGAAATAAAGTAATAAAAGATACGAAGTTTAGAGTATTTAGGATCCTAGTTTATACCACGAAGAGAAGCAGAGACGGTAAAAAAAGGGTATAACCGGGGCTCTAGATAGCACCAGATGGACTTTATTTAATTTGTAAGAATTGTTAGATTTTGAGGTTGGTACGAGATTACGGGATGATATAGAGAATGTCATCAAATCGCTTTAGAGCACCTAACAGGGAATCGTTTTTTATCTCGAGTAGTCTATTTTTCGTAGTTGAATAACATATTTGGATGCAGTATATTCAATAGATTTTATCTCATTTTATCTAATAAGACCCTTTATGCTAAAGTTAAAGTATCTATTCCTATTTTAAAACCAAATTCCTTGTAGTTTAGTATAGTGGATGCTATTTTATTATATCAAAAAAGGAGGAGCCAGTTAAGCTGACTGATGTAAAACCCGTATCTTACACCTCCAGCGTTGGTTTAATACTTACTAAATATTACCGAATCTGGCTACAATCTATTCCCAAACAAAGAGTTCTTTTTTTTAGTCTAAGACTAGGGTGCAACAATTCAAGTAAAGTTAAGTTGACACGGCAAAGGCCGGAGCCCCCGCAGGGGAGTATACCCTTGATCTCAGAACAAAGATTGGCTCCTAAATGCAGGAATCCACGAGAAGTAAGTAAGACAAATATAAATAACGAAGCGGGGTTTTTTCACCTCACATTTAATATTACTCTATTGCCTACACCCGCTAGCCGGTAGTAAGCCAAGAGAGACCTAAGTCAATGCCTGCCAGCGCTCCTATGGGTGCCCTTAAATTAATCGATACCTAAAAGACTTCTAAAATTTCTTTACTTTCAGGATTGGTAGAGTTGCGTACTTTATATTGTAATAATCTGTACAATATAAGGGCAACAATTATAATCAAACGGAAATTATTTTGAACTTAAGTAACAGCAAAATCGACTGATTTAAAGGCTCGCGTATACCCCACAAAATAAACCCAGAATAAATAACTAAGGATTTTCAGAACCGGATGAAGGCTGGTAAATATTAAGAATATTAGACTTCTTTTTTATGTATTACTAGGAGTTCTTTTGCAAGTGAGGGAAATAATAAAAAAAATTTCATGCTAAGTGTTAGAAAGCGGTTTACACGGAATTCTACAGTAGAGAAGAGAGCAATTTGACTCTACTCGAAGTAACAAATTATATATAGAACATTATAATAATACCAGTACGGGATTTCTTTTTGAATAAGTACGTTAAGGGCTTACCTTACATAGACTTGCTAAGCATAGCCTTTGTATTCTCTCGACTAAGTTACTTTATATTATTCTTAAATCTAGCTAGAATACTTCATACTTCAATTTTCTTAGGATTTCATATATTTTAATAGTATTGGTACCTAGTTTCCGCCTAAAGTCAATAGGGTTCCTTTGAAAGACGGAATCATTTAGATAGAAAAGAAATCATAGAAATTATTAGGTGTATATACGTAGGAATCTATTTGTATTACAAGCTGCTGAGCAAAGAGCTAAAACGCTTCTAAATTTACAGGGATTACGAAGGTTCAAATAGGGTCCCTAGCATGTGGGTAGGCTGCTTATTCAATGAAAAAAGTTTGATTTTGAAGTATAGTATAGAGAACGTAGTTTTATTATAAAATGAAGGGAATTCCTTATTAGACTTTACTTTTTTTGAACTGCCCCGCGGCGAACACTCGCCGAATAGGCGTATAAACAAAGAGCTGGAAATACCCTTGTTTACACTCTACATACAAACGTTAACTGTAATTCTTTTTCCTAAAACGCAGCAATGACGGGTCGTTTAGCAACCTCTTTGCATTATGGCCTTGCCTTATGGAGCACCTATCTGGGAATCCTGATTACATTATATTATATTGTAGTTATTTACTGAGACTGAGCAGCGCCACTTTTACAAGACTTCTAAGAAAATAGATGAGATTTTCACTAACGTAGGGGGTAAGCATGAAAGGAACCCGGCTGATACGGATATTTTAGCGGGTTTCTGTTCTCTACCAGGCACTAAGCTCAGGGATTCTGAATACTTTTTTATAGTAATAACTTATACGAGTACAACCTACTGGATTGCTTGAGTAAAGGCCCACTTTGTACTTAGAATTAAAGCTAGTTGTTTGTAATTATTAGGATATATAATTGATAAGAAAAGGGTTTCTTTTCAATACATTTATTAACCCTGACATACTATACTAACTAAAGGCAGATCTTTTAAGGTAGAGAAGGCTCTTTTATTTTATGACAAGCTTTCCTATATACATACCTATAATACCTAAAAGAACATACTAATAAGTTTTCGGAGGCAGTGAGAACGATACAAAAACACCTTTGTATGTTAATTTAGCAAACCAATGCCTTAAGCCACTCAGCCATACCTCCATGTAGTAGTTTCATGCTTCTTTCTCTACAGTTTGACTACCTTTTCTATCTAAGAGATTCTATTGGCTCGAATCCCTTATTGAGCCTCATATTCCTTGTCCTAATAACAAGTATGTACTATCAAATCCTATAAGAATGGCGCAAGGTGAATCAATAATATAATAGGTAGGAGTCTCGTAGAAAACAACTTTTCCAGTTGTCTGCTTGTCAAGGTTTTTAATCTCTAATTTGAGTAATACTTATATTTAAGGCAGCGGGGTCATACCCTTGTTTTGAACTCTGCCAAGAAAGAGACCTTCGACCCTAAAACGTAATCAGTTATGTCGGTAAGTAGCCTATCTAGGGCTTCCTTTTTTATATTACCTCTTATCTCTCTTATCCTAGAGAAGCACTACAGTGAATTATTTCGAAGGATACAAAAAAGGGATTTCCTACTTTTACCTTAAAATATAAGAAACTCTATACTATAGATTTCGAGCGCTTGTGTAAAAACTTATTCTAAGAGATCAAGGACTGCTTTTTTCTTAAAGGGGCACCCCGACTCCTAGTATCTATCTAACTACTTCAAATTCAAAAGTACAAAACGGAATTCAAGTACCCAAACTATCTTCTCGCTAGACTTTCTACACCACTCCCTGCTTGGAATAATCAAAAGTGAATACTTCCCGTGAGCCGTGAATAAGGAATCTCTGAAAGTTAAGAAATGTAACAAGGGGTTCTTTCAAGCAAGTAGTCAAGTAGTATAGGGTACTGGGTTCTTTACGTTTCTCTAACTAGTTGTATACTCCATTAAGGTAAGGAAACCCCCTATTTTTTTATACAGGCCTGAAGTTGAATTAGAGGTAAAGGCGTTTTTCCAGATTTCCTAAGTAAAGTACTATATAAGAGCTAAGGGACCCCACGTAAAAAAAACTATACCAGCTATGCAAAACTTTCAAGAGTGAGAAAAAACCAGGGTTCGTCCATAAATTTACATGAAGGAGATTTTCCTACAGAAATCCTTTGAAGCAACAAATTGAATACTGAAAGAGCTTTACCCACTTGTTAACGAGGGCCCTTTTTTAATACTTTTTTACTGTAAGAGTATAGGGCACCCTTCACTTCAAAAAATAACTAGCATCAT
Source organism: Pelargonium x hortorum (assembly GCA_036897525.1). Lineage (NCBI taxonomy): Eukaryota > Viridiplantae > Streptophyta > Magnoliopsida > Geraniales > Geraniaceae > Pelargonium > Pelargonium x hortorum. Next base: position 60,485 of record JAYMTJ010000041.1, read on the forward strand.
TTGAGCCCATTGCAGAATAGAATAAAAGGGCTTATGATTTAGATGCTGTGGAAACTCCTTATAGTATAAGAAATCCCGTATCCCTAAAGGGCTTAAGTATGTCTAAATGTACTTTATATTATCGCTACGAGCAAATCTAAGAGTAAGTAAAACCTTGATAAGAATTCGGGGCCTTTCATACTTTCTTTAGTTAGATACATAGGCGTTTCCCTGATTTATGGTATAAAAAACACTGAAACTCGAAGGAATAGCTACGAAAGCTTCCTGTTATTCTTTTACAACCCCTTTTTTAAGTGTTATACTGTGTTTTAAAGCTAATAAGAGCTTGCTAGAAGGAACTTTCTCCTTTGTTTGAAAATACTCTAATATCTGACGGCATTAAAAGGAGTATCCTAATCTTGAACCCCTAATTCCATCTTTACTTTTAGCTCTAATATATTCATTTTTTTTTTTAATATAGAGAGGCCCCTCGTCTTTGAGATTTTTTTATCGATTAAAGCAGGATTTCCCTAAATTAAAGGAGCTCTTAATTTTAGTAACGTGCTTTAGGGACCTAGGATTGTCGAGTGGATGGAAGTAGAAGAAATGCTTGAAATCTATCTTATCTGATCCTGTACATGAAAATGTATATATGCAGTATAAAGAATATGGGTAAACGAAGGAAACCCTTAAAATTATAAGACATAACTGCTGATTGCCGTTAGAGAACTTTTGGAGTTACAACTTTGATAGCAGTCTTGTGAACTAGGTTGTAGGCGACAAAGTCGGATCTAAATAGAATTTTAAGGAAAAGAAAAAATGACAATTAAGTTAAGGTGAAGCTAGCAATTAGGAGTACCTTAAGTTTAACAGTTTTTTCAGGAGTTTCTAATTTATAAAGAGGTAAAGGTTAAGACTGCTCTAAAACTTGGTGTGTTGGTTTAGCGCACTAATACGTAGTAGAAACTAGACTCTCTTAGCGGGGCCGTGTAAAGAATAAATAGCTTCATCTGGCATAGAGTTCTTTGCTTGTGCAACACCCTTAACGATACAAAATAGTGAAACCCTTTTGTTTTGCTTATATTACTACTAGGTCCCTTATTCTTCGAGTTTCCTTGCTTGAGAGTTTGTATAACGTAACTTCCACCTCTCTTACTTAGAATTCCAGGCTAATAGGCCTTGTGATTAGAGCTAGATTTGTATCTTCAATTTCTACGGAGTCATTTAGAATGTTTAATAAATAAAAGAAGGCTCGCAAATTGAACGTTGGAGTTATTAGTTTAGTTGTTTAAATACTAAAGTGTTTTCGAAGCCCTTTTTAAAGAAAGGAGAGTCTAAATAACTAGTACAAACAAATAAGTATGTAAACGGGAGATAACTTAGTTCCTCCCTTTGTAGTGTCGAAGCAAAGCTTTAAATAAATTGACTGTTACTTTCTTAATTTCTTAAGTATTAGGCCTTACATTCAGAGACTCTACCGGCCTCACGGCAACAGCTTAGACAGATCAGAGGATTGCTCAAGCCCTTTGTTATCTTGGACAACGCAGTACCACGAGGTCCTTAATGGATTAATTTGGAAGTCAAAAAAACCTATATTTTAATACTTTATAGACATATGTCACAGTTTCAAGTTGTGCATCTACGTATTCCTTAAGAGAGATCCCACTACAAAAAAAAAGAATAAGTAATTGATTTAGTAAGAGTAAGACTAGAAACCGAAGCAGCTCTTGTATCCCCTAAAATCTACTAGAACTTTTTATGCTATATCTATTAAAAAAAAACTGAAAAGCTAAAACCTTCTTTTCTATCTCCCTTATAAGTTAAATTAAAAAAAAACCCTTTCTTGACATTGTATTTATTAGTATTTTGTATTCACTGTTGTATAAGAAATTTGATTTAGTACTATTAGTTAGTATAGTTAGTAGCTTCCGTTCATTAAGGGTTGTTTACCTAAGAGCACTCTTAGCTTTGATATTATATAGGAATTATTACCTTACCCGTATAAAATTACGAAACTACTAAGCTAAGGGATTTCCTTTGAATACCCTTTCTAATATGTCCTTTTAACTAAACTGCTTTTATTAAGAATTTACTAGCTATAAAAGAATACTTCTTGAGATTGAGTTAAGGAGTACCCTTTGAAACTAGGCTCTTAGTAGAAGAGAAAATCTTAAGTAAAATGGGTTTCATTTCTTTCGTTTTATTCGAGGGGTCCTTATAACTTCAAAACCGGGATTCTGCATTACTCAAAACCGTGATAGTATCTATTAGCAGGAGGTCTAAATATTTACCACTTTAGTTTAAATTCAAGTCTCTCAGCCAGTGTAAACTCCTATTAGGGGCTATTTCCTAGGATTCAATTCTTTCTTGCTATTTTTGGTTATTCTTATTTTACAGCTCCTTTATCTCTAGATATAATAAGGAGTTCTCTCCCAAGCTGTAAAAAAATCCTTTGGCCTGCAAAAAACTCAAGTAATAGTCTTAACACTCCTTATTTATATAGGGTTACTCACTCTTATTACCTTAAAAAAATGAAATGACAAGCTTTTTTAAAATGGTATAAAAGCTTTTGCGGAGTCAGATTCCTTTTATTTAATTAAGGGAAGTATCCTTTTTTTAGGGGGACTTTATTCATTTCATGTCTTTTCTTATAGTATACTATACTAGAAATCTAGAAAGCTTCAAATAGAAGCAAAGAACTTCAATTTCCAACTAAGTACGCATCTAGTTCTAGAAAATTCTATTCTCATATTCATTAACCTGGAAGTTCCGCAATGTTTTTAACACCAAATTTCCTTATAATAACCTACTCTGCTCCCTCATAGTATACAAAATTCCTTTCAGCTCTACATGTTTTTTTAGAAGGACTTACTTCTTTATAGAAAAGATATCCCGCAAGTCTGGGCCTAACAGGAAGTTTTTCTATCGGTTGGTATACCGGCAGTAAAAAAGAAAGATACCCGCTATAGGGCATAGGGGATTCCTATTCTATTAAATAGATAGTATAATGATTCCCAAATTAATAATAAGGCGGCCTGTCAGTTAAACTACAAGGACTCAATTAGACAAACAGGGTTAACTTCATTTTAGTACTTGATATCTATTTTTTTAATTATTTTACGAAAAGGACTTGATTATATATAACCCTTTGTAGGTACAAAAACACCGTTTAGAAAGAGACTCAGGAAAAGAAAAGGACCGTTAACAGATAAAGCCAGAACTTATCCGTATTTAGCAGAACGGGGCCCTCCTTGAATATCCCGTACACGATAAAAAAAGGATACTTGTGGAATGAACAAGATTAAGTGCTTAAGCTCGGCTATGTACATAGGGAGCTCGTTTTAAACTTAAGCATTCAATCCCATTACGCTAAAGGTTTATTAAGGGCTACTATAAACCAGTCAATCTTTCCACAAATTAGGCTACACCTCTCTTCTTTAGACACACTTTTCATTTCAAGAAATGAAATAAAAAGTACATATCAAAAATTCTTTTATATGAGCATGCTCGATACGAATCCCTTCTACCTAAACAAAGGGAAGCTTTCAAACTAGTATTATTAAACAAGACTTTTGTCTCATTGTTTTTGATAAGAAAAACTTCCCTCGTGCGTGTCATTTTTTTGTAGTGACTTTTTTAGCTTGTAGTATAGTAAAGATGATGCCCCGTATAAATTCTAAATGAGTGCCTAGGATACGATGGAGGTTTAATACCAGGAAAATAGGGATCTTCTAAAAATTTTAATGGTTTAATAAGCAGCTTGTCAATTAATGCAGAATTTATCCTAGCGAGCTTTTGTAGGAAGTAAATAGAGAAATGCATGCTGAGTAGAACCGGAAGGATAACAAGAAATAAAGTTCTATAAAAAGAAAATCTAGTCGTAATTCTATAGGAGTGGCCCAGAAAGTGCCCTTTCTCAAATCAAAGGTTCTAAGAAGTATAGGTAAGAGTAAGGCAGGTAATAAGACTAAGAAAAAAACTAATACTCTGTTACTGTACTTTGGTTAAAGGTGTTTGGGGAATAAAGTAACTTAGGGCTAGGTCTTATAGGGGAATCTTTTCCAGGGAGCTTCCATTTTAACTTCCACTTCTTTGCTTATTCCACCCTTTACGCGAGAGGCCTGAACTGGGTTCTAAACGATTGATAAATGGAATTGTTCTCTTATTCAAGTTGCTAGAAAGTCTTCTAATTCCTTAAAGTTTTTGATATTTTAAAGTAGTTCAGTCACAAGGAAGGCCTAAAAATCCGGATAGAGGTACAGAAAGGCTACAGAGGTTTATACTCTAAATATAGAGAGTCTAGCAGCTTGAGGTAATAGGAAATGTTTTTTTTACAAATAGAGTTTTATGTCTACGTTAAATAAGCTAAAGTCCCCTTATGGGTAAGAAAACTCCTTTGTGAAAGTTTTCAAAAGTGCATTTAAGCAATATATTCGCACTGGAGAAAATCTTAATTATTTGTTAAAGGAAAATGTATTAATAATTCTGACACCAACGCACTCTCCCGAAGTTTTTTTTTACAGACCAGCCTCCTTAATAAATAAATATCGTAGTGGAACTAACTCTCCCGAAAACTTTTAATCACTTAATAACAAATCCAGATTAATTAGAACCATACCCAAGTTATTTTTCGAGAATGTCATTATATTTAGATACCTCTTATCCTTGTGTTTTACCTGTTTTGTGTTTGATTTCCGATATGTTTTAATATCCACTTTCTGAAACTTCCTTACGTAACTTAGACTTAGAAATAGCCTGTCTAGTTTAGGCTAATCTTTAGCAGAATACCACCCTGCAGTCCCCACTTACTTACTTACTACTCTCTACTCTATTTCTTTATTCCTTTGACTTATACCAGAATATACAAAAGAGTGCGCAAACCCGCAAGACCCAGAAAAGAAACAGATGCTATGCAAAAAAAACTATTTATATTGAAATGAAATATAGAAATATAATAGAATTATAGATATAGATAGAATAAGCTGGGAAATTTATGTAAGGATTTGCGTTATTCAATCAAATTAACAAAGAATTTAGCCTTTAAATTAAACTCTTTTCAGAACGAGTAATCCTATTCTATTTCCCGAGCTCTACCAAGAGCATATTTGTTAAATCCGATTTTAGAGAGGTTACAGAAAAAAACCTAGGTTTTGGCTTGAAACTATGAATACATACATTGCAGCAGAAAATCAATAAATAGAATAAAAGGGGGGAGTAATTTAACGAGGTATTACAGGGGAGTCAGTCCATACTCTTAATTCTTCGGAAGCCTTCTCTCTAAAATAGGAGATAGCGGTTAAAAATACTAATAATTTTGAGTCAATTAAGGAGGATATTAATTAAGAACTAAAGTTAAGTTAAGGGGCTCGCTTTTCAACTAAGTTATCAAAGCAGTTCTAAACCTGACATTGAGAGAGGTTAAGGTTTAAAATAAAGAATAAGGAGCAAGTTTAGTATAGTAAAATAATGGGGGATAAATTTGAAACTAAGCTCTAAAGAAGTATTCTAGTAAAGTAAATCCCCTTCCCGGTGCGAATACTTTTTTTTTCACTCTAAGTAATATAAGCTCACTAGGAGCTCCTAAACCTTGAGATTTCCTACTAATATTGAATCTTATTGCTTTGATTAACTGTTAGATTTGATGACTAGACTAAGGTAAGGAACAGAAAGAGATTTAAGGCTTGTCTTTTTTGTTTTAAATATCAAATTTGAAATGATTCGAACTACAAACACTTGACTTTTAAGTACTTTGTTATAACCGAGGGAGATAATTAAGTCACTTGACTCACATCACAGTATTCTAACAAGAAGAGCTTCCTTTTCCTTCATTGCACGCATTTATATAAAGATCTTCTTCTTCACTCTTGAATTCATTAAGAAAAAAATACAAGTGAAGGCTAGCTTGAGTCATTCTTATAACAACTCCCGGTAAACCTGATAAAGAAGAAAAGGATTGCTTACTGAGTCCACTTAGGTCTAATATAATGTCTCTTTAGTACTGGACTGGAAAACCCATCTAATAGAACGAGTAGACTTCCTTACGTATACTTACCCTGTCGAATTTGATAACAGCTGCGAACACTTCTTAGGATTGACCTTTCTGTCTCTCGACTTATAAACACTTAAATCTTAAATCCGATATGCTTATGCTGGAAATCCTTTGAATATGTATAGATACACTAGATAACCCAACTGACAAGCGAAGTCCTGGTAAGATGTTAGAACTGAGCTGAGATCTAACTTAATTACTTTGAAGAGTGTAATCATAAGAAATTTCTGCATTATGCTAAATAACATTTAAATACGATTATTGAGGAACCCGCTTTAATACTTACTTCAGAGCCCCTTATCAAGTCATTTTGTAGGTTCAAATCGCGCAGGTACAAAAAGGTAAGGAAATTTACTGAAGGGGATTTCTTTATCCCTGAATTAAGAAATCGGTTGTTTTTTTACCTGTATGTAAGGTTGTTATCTATTTGCTTTTAGTGCTCGAGGGCTTTGGAACAAATAGAAGGTTTGGGATCAAAAGAAAAGTCTTTATCTTTATCTTTATCTTATTGATGTTACTGGGTATTTTTCAGCTTTAACAAGATAGGTATTTAAGCAAAAGGTTAACTTACAGGATAGACTTATTATTCCCGTTTTTTTAATGCAAGGAAATAAGCATTTGGTGTCCTTATTTTAGAGGTATTTACTCTTGCTAACTAGAAACTGGGCAACAACGAGAAGACTTATCCCGCTGCTCTAAATATTAAATAGAAAGCTGCAAACAAATTTCTTTGACAGGAATTGGAAACTCTCTACTTATTCAGAGCTATACCTCCTTTCTTAGGACTTAGCATTAGATTAGGAGATAGACTTATAGAAGAGATACAAAGGCTAGCCCCTTAGTAATGAGTGTTAAGCGTAGGATCCTTGGTACACAGGAAGACTTTACCCTGCTCTGTTACTTTAATTTAGTCAATAGCTAGTTTTTCGAAGATATTTGGCCAGAATGTTCAAAGGAAAGTTAGGACTTTAACGTAACTTTTGTGGTAGTAGTTAGGAATTTTCAACACCTATTTGTACTTGTTTCCTTCTTTAGGCTACCGCTTTATGTCATGAACCCATGTTATTTGTAATAAGGGACAACAACTAGAAACTATAAAAAGCCCCAAATTCCGAATCTTACAAAGGCGAATAACCAGAGCTCCATTGTATAATCTATAACTCAAGTCGAAACCTATCCCTTAACTCGCAGAGCATAACCAAAGGAATCCTATTTTCTGTAAGGTACATCTTATTAAATTGAAAAGAGGAGACGTGGGCTTGGGAGGAGGTGCATACTAGTTAAGTTTTAGATATGTATTTGTCAATGGAATAACTGTATATTAGTAAAAAGAAATAGGAATCCATTAGGTTAGTGCATTTGTCATTTTCTTTTGTGTATTACAGGCCAGTACAGTTCAATTTTAGGGTCTATTTGTTTGTATAGGTATTCGGGAGTGTTATTTATAGTATAGGGTACTCAGGTAGCATAGCTTTTTGTCTATTAAATTAATTTAGAGTGCGAACTTAGCTTACATGAGCCCTTGGCTTTCTTTATAGTAGTATGTCTCTGATCTATTGAAAAGGAATTAATTCTGTTAATGATTTAAACTCGGTGTAGCCTCGGGATATGTATAATCTAGCCTTCACTTTTCCGGGGTTTCGAGCTCTGCTCAAGAAAAAGTCGACTATTATTAGTCGAGTAAGTTGATACTGAATAGCTATCTATTCAAAAGAAGCTAGGCGTTGCATTTTTTAGGGATGTAAGCAACTGGATCTACATAAGGGGTATACCCCAGGGAAATGGGTTATTGCGTCAAAGGTATTCTTTCAATTGTAAAATAGACAAGAATTCTGATTAGTCTATGTAATGAGCCATAAATTTTTTGATAAAAGAGTATGTAATTTAAGCCTATTAATTTAATATAGGAAAGGTTCAAGTTTCACAAACCCGGTTTTTTTGCTTTTTTTATATAGAAAAAATTGACGGCATCCCCTTTCAAAAGTATAGAAGATTACTGAGGAGTCAATAGTTATACAAGCCCTGCGCAAAGCGACTTAAAAGAATCGATGCTAATTTCACTTCGCTTACAAAGTAAAGATATTGAAGTTAGTAACGTACGAAGCTTCTACTGGTTTTCTACGGACTCCTTAGGATAAAATACCCATTCCGAGGCACTTAGATTTTAAGATTAAGCCTAAAAGTATCCCTTGCTAAACTAAAGTACTCGACAGAAAATTTTCTTTATAAAAAAGGTCTGCCAAGCAATCTCTTACCTTAATTAAATTAGATCCAAACAAGGTTCAAGCGGTATATCTGGCTCGGAACCCGGGTATATTTGCACTTTCTATTCCAGTTTTGGAAGAACTAAGCAAGTCATAGTCATTTTGTTCCTTGATTTACTTCTGATATTAGTAAGTTTTCAATAGCAAGCTATAATCTTTTACTTAGAATTACTTCTTTTATCTTGTACATGGTATAACGCTATACTATACCCTAGTAACACAAAAGGGAACCCTAACCCTAAAAAGTACCGGTTTACTCAAATGAGTATTCTAGTGACTTAGTCTTCCGATCCGGGCGAGAGGTCTGGGCAAGGCTATATGGATAATTGAATAACTACCTCCTCTTTGTACACAGTTATTGTTAAGAAATTAAGAGGTTGTTTGGGTATACTAAACATTTTCAATAGATACTTCATGGTATTTTCCTTACTAATACACATAACAGAACTTATCCCCTTTAATTTAAACTTGCTAAACTTAATAAAGTAAAGTCACTTGGTAGTTTTATTCTGGATCTCTAAAACCTATTTAGTCCGATTTGAACTCTTGAAAAAATAAGTATGATTGTATTGAAAAATTTCCGTATTCTATCTGCCATCCCTCTCCTTTTGTTTATCTCAACTCTACCAGGTATTAGAGTGGAATCCCTGTTCTACTAAAGTGAGACTAAAACCTGATAAAAGTGTGCAACTTCCCTCGTTTAAATACTAGAGCACCCTTCTCTGACTAATCAAAAAAAGTGTAGAGGGTCTCCGTTAAAAGGTCAAATTCGCGGTTCGTAATAGGCGTTTAGCTAAAGTTAAAGTTCCTTTTAAACGCAGGAGAGGGCCTAGCATTATCTAAACCTTTAGAATACAATACTGAAGAAAGTAAAAACTCGATACTTATACTTAATTGCAAAAAAGTGGAAATAAGAATGAAAAAAGCCTAGGCGAATCCTGAGTTTTTTCCTTTATAGGATTTTGTATAACTATATACAGAGTCAAGCAGCTCTTGATGAGACCCGAACTTGTTTGTTATAGAGAAGGGTACTGGGGTGGGGGTAGGGTATAGAATATATACAATTACTACAAAATATAATAAATAACGAACCTATTGAGCAGGCAGCTTTTTCACGGGATCGGGGTGCTTACTTTATACTAGCCATGGATTTTACGCAAAAGTTTAACTTATCTCCAGTTTCTAAAAGTTCAAGCTTAGCTTCCATTAATCCCCAGACAAACAGGCAAGTAAATTCCAGATTCTAATTTGTAAGTAGTAAAAGCTTCCTACCGATAATTATACTCTTATAACGTAAATACTTTTTATTAAACTTTAACTTTCTTTTTTTGCCTACGATCTTCCTTTCCTTTAGTTCTATACATACGCTCTTTACCGTAAACAGAGTAAGCTCACCTTAACCCGATACAGGAACAGCAACAGCTTACCCTGTTTCTCTTCTGCTCACTAGCTATCATACCTAGACTTTGTACCCCAGAATTCAGTATCTGTATCTTAGCTTCTCTACCCGTTTCTCTAGCCCTTGTTACTCTTCACACCTTTCCTAAAATCTCTTATTCTGTTGTATCTTACTTATTCTTGATAGCCTTCTTCAAAGCCTTACTCTTCTTAAGGTGGATAGAATAGGAGTCGTTCTTAATAGATAGTAAGATCTTCTTATTTCTAGGTTTAGTCTTACCTTCTGATTGATAGCCTGACCAAGCTCAAGCTTTCCGACTCTTCGCCATAACTTGTATCTTCATAGCCCTCTTAGGAGTCGGCTAAACCTTCTTAGGTTTCTTACTCTTCTTGTTAGTCTTCCTTACAGTGTTTTAACTGATAGGAGTCTTACTTATCCTGATAGCTAGTGTACTTCTGTGTATTGGTCTTAGCTGTAATAGTTGTCTTAGTATTACGTATGTTAGTCTTAGATGTAGTATGATTATTAAGTTAAGGTAAGTGCTTGTCTCTTGTTCTTGTAGCTACTGTAGCTTTAGTGTGACTGTAGCCTTAAGTTCTAGGAGTTAGGAAGATTAGTAAGAGGTATTATGTGTCTTACAGTTGCTAGTGTAGCCCTGTCTTCTTGTAGCTGTAATAGAAAAGGTATGAAGTACTCTAATTACGAGTTTTCCAGATAATTGGGAAGTATACTAAGGCTAAAGTAACCGGTTATTGATTGGTAAGAGTAACGCTCTGGAAAGGTATAGATATAGGTTGTGAAGAAACAAGTCTGAGTAAAGGTATGAAATGAAAGTAGGTCAAAGGAAGTAGGCGAAAGCTAGGGTTCGACATTGACAGTCGGTGTCAGCACACCAGGAACAGCCCAGGCTTTGAATGCTACCTGCTGAGGAGAATGAAACGGTTGATGCAAATAAAGCTTGCAATCCTGAACTACCAAGAAAGAAATATCTTGAAGGTTAACTAGGCCCTGGTTGTAAGAATTTCTTACTCTTGAACTCATACCTTGTTTGCTAAAGTAAGCACTTTCAACTCTAAGATTCTTACATGAACTAGTTCACCCGAAATGTACGAAGTTAGAATGTCCTTTTTTCCAAGCAAGCTCGCCTACTCCTCTATACCCTAACTAATCCTAGGGACTGAGAAGCCTGTAAGACTTATAGAATCACACTTCTCTGTCGATGGTACCGCTTACTTCTCCGATTGCTGTCAGCCGAAGACAGAAAAATCTTAGTCTTCTATAGAGTAAGGCTTTGAAGAAGGCTATGGCCGGAAGAGAGGCGCGGTAGCCCAACTCGTTTTCAGGCGTAGATCTGGTACTAGAAAACTGGAAACCTAAGGAACAAGCAACTCTTTTAGAGGGATTTGCTGGGGGGATAGAGAGGGCACTTCGCAGGGGTCACTTTCATCCCATTTTTCTTCCATTTAGTCTTATTTTCTGACAAGGTTTTCTACTATACTATATAAGAGAAGATACGCTTTAATATTCACTGTATTGTATGTATATAAGATATAATAGAGAGTTCTCATCTCTACTAGGAATTGAGCACTCCTAGATTGAGAAGCAAGCTACATCCTTTTGAAACTCTGTCTCATCTAAAGCCTCGAAAAGTAGAGTCTCAAGTGGTACATGGTTTACGTTTATCACTTTATAGATTATAGAATCGTTACAATAGAGTGCTTCAACATGTTCTTCGCAAAAAAAGAATGCAGGCTAAATTTTCTTTTGTTTAGTTTCCTTAGTCATTTACCTCTGTATTTGAGCTTTGTTTCACTCTACTCGGTTTAGGAGATAAGGACCTCGGCCGTAAAGGAACAATCTCTAAGTCAAATACACTCGGTTCCCTTCTGTACTTACTCTTGATGCTGTACTGGATTTCCTCGTGAATACGAATACACTCTAAAACTGGTCTTATCTTGGGATTAGAACCTAGTCTAGTATGTTAGTATGATAAAGCAAGTTCTCATGTTAGCAATCCATCTGTGTCACCTATTCTCAATCTTTCCCTAAGACAAGTTCTGTATCACCTATTTAAGGGTTTTCCTCTGTCACTGTGAGCCTTAGTAATTGACCTCCGTATTAGCTATAAGGGGATTTGCCTCAGGTTTCTCCAGTCTTGTTTCACTCTACTCTGCTTCCTTCTAGTAAACAGTTTTCAAGTAAGGGGATTTCCGAAAGTCTTAGTATGGGATTAGGGACAAAGATTAGCTAGCATTTAGAAAGTCTAGGTTTCCGGTTAAGGTATTTCACTCAAACAAGGATACCCTAGAGCAAGTAAGAGGCTTTCAATGTTGTTACCTTTAGCTAGAGGGACTGTTATGAACAACTAGCATTTCAGCCAAGGGAAGTAGACCTAACCTAGTGAGTCCTAGTAATCGGCAATTACCCTCTGTATTAGCAAGTGGGTCCTTCCTTCTTAGGGGACTGTTATGAATAGTATTGCAGCTAGGGACTAGTTGTTAGCCAGTGGGCTGTTAGGGATTTCACTCAGACAAGTAGAGTCTTTCCTTGGCATTATCTCTGTGTCAGCTCAAGCAAGGCTTTTCCTTAACCAAGATAGACTTTCCCTGTTAAGAATATAAGGTAAAGAATAACGCATAATGTGTTATGCTATAATACTACTAAGTAAGTTACCCGCCCACCGTTACTCTTCAGTTGGGTAGAAGGATGTACTTCTTTTTCCTTATTTTGGTTAAAGGAATTCCTAAGCAAAGGTCCAGGGCTTTCTTCCCTTTTTCAAATGCAATGCTAAAACTTTCTAATTCTTTCTAAAGGGGTAAATAATAATATATATAAATATATAAGAAATCCAACATTTTATGGATTAGCTAGGACATAACGAATGCAGATAAGTTAAATAAAGAAGTTCATTTTAAAGCCTGTTTTTTCTGGGTGCTCTTAGATAGAGTGTAAGGTTTACTATCTATAATCCTATAACTATAGAGTTTTTCTAGCTACAAAAGGTGGTATGAGCTAACTAAGAGGGAGACAGGTTTAGCTTATCTTCTTTGTATAGTCCTAAGAATTTCTTGATAGATGGGAACTCTATTAGTGGAGCTCTTCTTGCTTGGCTTAGCACTTCCACTGAATAGCCGCTAAAGGAGTTCTTTCTTGATTGACTAACCAAGAAGTTAAGAACAAGTCATTTTAAGAAGTTGGTGTGGCTTTAATTTAAGGTAATTCCTCTGATTACAGGTTTCCAATTCCTGATAGTAAAGATTTTAAGAATATTCAAAATTATTGAAACAAAAGAGTTGTAGCTTGTTTGTCGGTGTAGCACTATCTTTTAAAATCTTGAGGAGAAGTACTTTATGATAGAGACATTAACAAAGAGTTCATTATTAATGGTTGAGATTGGAGCTAATGGAAGAAGGTACTGATACAGTTGTTAGGTTTAATATTCTATTTTCTATGAAAGTCAATATAGTAAGAATTCCTAAAGAAAGGTGGACAAGCTAGGAACTGAGGTAGCTAAACCAGTAAAGGAAAGCCCTGTTACCTAAAGTCTTCTTTGTATTGTCTAGTCGAGAGGACTCATCCATCCGATAAATGTATTGCCTTGTCTTATTAGGAGCTAGACACTTCTTTTTTTAAGTACATTGCTTTTTCCACAAAAAAGGAATGAGTGGTCTGTCAAATTAATTCAGTAAGTAGAAGTTAGCCGAAGCTTATCCATAGGAAATGCCAGAGAATTTCTTCCTTCATATAGTGCAGGCGCAAAATCAATCCCTGGGTAGTTTATGGTACAAGAAATCCATCTCAACCTGGTCCTGGTATATAGAATATAATGATAAAGAACCTATAACTTGCCGCAGTACAAAACCTGGCATACACTCCATTCGAAATCTAAAGCAAAAGGGGTTGGTTAAAAAAAACAAGTAACTAAGTCCTAGTTATTTTCTAAAAGTTAAGACCCTGAAAAAAAGGTAAGAACTAGACAAATAAACGGATGATAATTATGGACAGGATTCTTTTTAGGGGACTGGTTTTTTTGTACAAATCTTTTTTTTAATAGAAGAGGAATAAATAAGCTTTTCCAGATTCGAAAGAAAATAGGTTAATACTAGGATTAAGTTACTTCCAAAGGCTTAGAAAAAGACTAAGAAATATTTGCATGCAAACCTTCCTTAGACTCCCCCAGGGACTCCTTTTTCCCTTTCCTTAGTTTAGTATTCTTGTTCTATTCAATACTCGTCACCTTTCTGATTGGGAAAAAATACTAGAAGGGTTGTCGAATTACTAGACCTAAGGCTCTCTACTAAGTACTAAGTTGATTGTTTTTCAAAATGAGGATCTTTGCTTTGTTTTTGAATTGAAATTTTATTTTAGGTTCTAGATATAGTTAAGATATTAAGGAAAATAAAGAGTTAAGTTAAAGCTAAAGTGTCATTTGTTTTGGCGTTGCAGCTAGTGTGGTCTATACTATTCTTCAATTCCCTCCCTTCACTACGTTACAGTCAGGTACATGGATTTACTCTATTGTTTCTGGGTTTTCACTTTTTCAATTACAAACAGCGAATTTCTTTTGGGTTTTTTTCTCTTCATAGTGATAGTCTTTTCTATCCAGTATATATTATAATGACTTAACTTCGTAAACAAATCCGTAAGATAGATTCATCTATGCACTATCTAAGTATGTCTCCTCCCAAACGATAAGCTACAGATGAAAGGAAAGAAAGCCTCTTTCCGAAATACCATATGAAATACTAAAAGCAGAGTTATAGAGTTTACTTACAACCTACAAAAGCATAAGAGTAACATAACAAAGTGACTGGAGCTTGTCTCTCTTCTTGTGTACGCCTTATCTATCGTATCTATAAGGAAACTCTAAAAAAAAGTATAAGTATACCCGAGGTTAAGTAGATTTTTTTGATATGAAACTCTTATTTATTATCCACTTGCGCATAACTTTGTCTTGGACATGGGAACCATAATATAGAAAGAAAGGATAAAAAAATGAAACCAATTCAAAAAAGGATTTTGAATCACTTAGATAAAGAAATTTTTTTTTACACTTAATCTCGAAATAGGAAGCGAAAGAGTTTGTTGTTAGCAGCGGACTACTTTAATTTAATCGATTTTACGCGCGGCAAAGCAGAATAGTTTTGAAAGTAATGTTCTTGGGTTCTCATCCTATTAGAGGTTAGAACTAAAAGCTCATGTACAAATAGTAAAAAAGATCAAGATTGAGAGAAATTCTCTTAGCTTGTACTAACCAAAAACGAGATTCTTTCCAATGTGTAGTTATGGTACTCAAAACCAGAAGTAGAAATATGTTTGTTGGAGAAACGAAATGCAATCTTGGATTTGCTTTTGTTTGGTTTCGGGAGAGTATAGCCTTAATATAAATAAAGCTAAAAAACTGGAAACTCTTGATATAAAAAGATTGAGGAACTCCTTCGTATAATAAATAGAATTACCTTGTTTAGTTTACACTCAACAGTTTTACCGCAGCATTTTTCAGAGCCCATAAAGACTATTTTCTAGATTTGTGAACCCTGTGAAAATAAGGACCCTTAATAAAGAAAACACTTAGTAGTAAATGCGAGCGAGAAGGAAGTCTAATAACAGAAACTGATTCTCTTCTTTGAAAGCTGTACTTGCCCAAGTGCAGATAAAGGATTCAATGTCTTCCTTGTTTTGGTTTCTAGGAACAGAATAGTCTATTTGTTTTGCTAGGAACTCTAGGAAGTGTAGCTTTGAATAAGGTTATAGCTTTCAAGTTCTAGGTATAGCTCTGGAGAAAGTTTTAGTTCTATATAGGTCCCTAAAATAAGTCTAATTCCTAATATACCTTTTGTATTAGTATTCCTAATTAGTAAGATAGCTTGGTACAATACAAACAACAGCTTTCAAGGATGGTAATCAGGTTTGAGTTTCTTATCTATTTGTATTTGACCTTAGTCAATTGGATTTTGGGGGTTTGGGCTACCTTTAGAAGAGGAGAAAGGAGGGTTTTAGAGTTGTGTTTGTAAAAGAAGATAGGATTTATTGACTTCGCAGGCACAGAGACATAGAAGGTGGTTTTCTAATTGATTGGGATCCTAAGCCTAAGGAAAATTAAGGTAAGGAAACCGATAGTGAATACTGAATAACAGATTACAGTCATAAGTCCTTAGAATCACTTAATAAATAGAAGAGTCAACAAATGTAGTATGATAGTAACTTAGTAGCTGTATATTAAAAGTCTTAGTTTCTTTTAGGGTAGAACAATTCGATTTTTCATGGAAGTTCGTAGGTTCAAATTAAGTTGAAGTTTAGCTCTTTGAGGTTACTAACCCACTTTAATTATAAAAGAGCTTTTCTTTCGCAGGGTAAAGTAAGTAAGATAAAGGTCTATAAATTTGGAGAGTTAAGCCATTTCCGGGTCTAATAATAAAAGGGGTGTTTTAAGATCAAGAAAGCTGCTATAGATGTCAATAGTGTTATAGCTCTAGGGTCAAGGGTAGAGTTTTCCGTTTAAGTTAAAAAAAAAAACTGTACATTCTCATCTCAGGCTTAGTAAGAGCCCTCTAAGCAAGCTTACCCTTGTTAGTTAAATTAAGAATGAACTGTTCCCAGGGTCTTCTAATAAGTAAGGGGAGTCCGCTTTACCCAGCCTTTTCGATTTTAGCATTCTCGAAGTTAGATAAAGCTTTACTTGTTAAGTGAGGTAATTCATTTTAAGGGTATTCTCCTTTTAGCTTAGCTAGAATAGGAGTATGCTGTTAAAGTAGGAGTTGGAAGTGTTATTGGTACCTCTAAGTGTTTCAGTTGGTTGTTGGAGCTTTAGCATTTGAGATTGAGCAGGAGCTTTTTAATTGTACCTTTTAAAAGAAACCGAGGGACCTAATAAGGGCTCTCTATCTTTTTAAGAAATCCGGACTATCTGAGACTAAAACAGAAAAGTACTGCAAAAATCTAGGGATTCCACTTCAAGTTCAAAAGCAGCCACTAAAAAGAATACCCCTTTTAGTTAGTGGGATCCCGCCCCTTAGGACTCTAATTGCATTTGAGAGCCCCGCCTAAGCTGAGTTAAACCCGGTGCCTTTATTTAGCCCTAGACTTTCTTAATTTTGAGAAAATATAGAGGAATTTGAACATCCTTCTTTCATTCTAGTCTTAACCTTTGCAGTTTCTGAGTTAAATGTACCATCTTCCTAGGGCATCTTTTAAGAGTATGAAGTGTCAAGTGAAAGCATGTTTTTCTTTATGGGCTTCAAAGTGTAAGTCAAACTAGAAAAATTAAGAGACTAGATCTATACCTTCATATGGAGTTGTAAGTCAGTTAGGAGTTTAGTTTGTATGAAGGTCAGTGTTGCCTTATTCATGTCATGCCAAAGTACAGATGAAGGTGTTTTGTAACTCTATTAATCCCTAAATTTCTTAGTGGAAGCTCTCTACTTTTAGCGATAAGTTGGCTACTTTTTGGAACTGATTAAGCTCAATGCTCTTATTTTATGTTATGTTACGTTTCAGCTTTAACGGGAGTTTCAGTAAGGTAAGTTTAAAACAAAGAGCTTTTAGAAGGAATGTGGTTGTTTCTAGTAAAAAAGTAAAGCAATGAATTTCAGTAAGTGAATGAAAGAGGTTCCAGTTTTTCTTTATAAGGAGTAAATGAGGGAGACTTTATTTTGTTGAGAATAGAATACTGTTGCTATTTCTGTGAAAGTCAGTCTGAAAAGTAAAGCACAGTAGGTAAAATGGAGCTCTTCAAAGCGGATAAGACGGTGTAGCTCTAGCAGTTTTGAAAGCAAGGGAAGTCCTTTGGCCAGTGCAACTAATGGAGTTGTTTTGTACTTTACAGCCATTTTTCTATATTGATTTACCTTCTTTCATGAAAATTATCTTAACCTAGTACCATTTACTTTTCTACTATAATAAGAAGAAAGTTTCATTTCTACAATTACAATATAATAGAAGAAAGAGTGCCTTTTTTCCCTTACTGTTAATGATCGGATCTTCATTCTTAATGTTTCTTCTGTCAAGGACTTTGAAAGTACCTAATATCAAAAACTAAATTGCTCTCAAGACAGACTCTCCGGAGTAGGAAGTCTAAATCTAATAGAACTTTAGACTTAGCAGAGCTAGAAGTACCCTTCTAAAATGACTCATACAAGTCAAACTATACGGGTAAAGAAAAGAGAAATCTTTACGAATTATACGGCACCTCGAACTAAGACTAGGTATGGTTCATTTGACCTCGTTCAAACTACCCCGGGAAAGCTACCATCACAATTGGTTAGTGAAGGCAGGATTACCAAAAGAGAACTCTCGGGAGAGGAGAAATGGCTATTGACAGAGGCTCTCAAGTTGCTCTTTTTTTTTACCAAGGGAAAGCAACCACAGCAAGCAAGGTTTATGTTTATTAAGAATTCCTAACTAAATAGATAGACAACTGGACTTCATTACTTCATTTATCAGGAGAGTTTTCTACTTGTAAGATAGGGAGTCCTCTTTACTACACTACTGAGCTGGGCTTAGAGAGAGGCCGGGGCAAGAATGTAGACCTACTGCCTTTTCTTTTAGAGATTGGAACCTTGGAAAGAAATACGAAAGCAATCCTTATTCGACCAAATAGAATACAAAAAGTCTAGTATTTACTTTATTAAGACTTCAATTTTCCTTTTTTCTGCGCAAGGTGCATTCTTTTTGTTTCTACGGGCGGAACCCGTTGTTGCATTGTTGTGACTTTATACTAACTAATAGAAAAGAAATTCTGTTTAGATTAGACCTTATTATATCCAGCTTCATCCTTATCAACTATCCAAATAAAAAACATAGGATACAAACCTCTTCAAAAGGAGTTTCTCTTGGAATTTCCTAAAAAGGTTAAAGTGGGAGGCAATTGCCAAATTGAGAGTCATCCTTTTCGGTTTAGGAAGCTAATAAGGTATCATGAAGAGTACATGAAGGGTAAAGCTCCTAAGAGCCTAAGAATAAGAAAGACCGATAAGGCAGCTATCAAGATAGAGAGTTTGGTTTATGGAGACAGAACAAAGATATGGATCTTAGGCTGAGGGTTAGCAAGTTATGGTCTTTCAGGTTAAGAAAGAGGAATCTTAGGTCAGTTAGGGATTCTCTCTATTATGTATTCTCCATCTTAGATTAGTTCTAAGCAAGTGGATTTTCGTTAGGTTTGGTTCTAAAGAAGTGGGGTCCTGCTATAGAATGTACTTACTGGAAAGGTGTTCTCTACACAAGCAAAGAACATAGAGTTCCATCACTATCTATCCTATCAAGAAATTCTTAGGACTATCAAAAGAAATCTGTTTGTCATGATTAAGATCCTCATTATGTATCTATCATAAGACTACTGAAGTAAGTGAATCAAGTACTTCCTTTCCTTTACCCGATCGGACTCTAGAATCCCCAAGCTAACACAGAGGCAAATATATCTTGTACATGAACTGGGAAGACCTATCGAGCAAAGCCCATCTATACCTGGGAACTCTCTTAAACCCTACTCAGCGGTTCCTGTCAAACTCCCAAAATGTTTTGATTTTAATTCTTGACTGACTTCTTACTTTCTTTGAGTATCTGTATCAGGATCAGAGGAGAAGCAGCCTGTGCAGCACTATCCCATGCCAAAGCAGAATTCTAATTTGTAAAAGCACTTCAAATCAAAACTCTTAAATAAAACACTGGCTCTGGAAATGGTTTACCCAAAATGAAAAGCAAATCAAACAAGTTAATCCAAAATAGGAATTTAACCGGTAGCAGCTATTTTGTTTCTAGTCAGTGTGCGTATTCTTGGTTGAAAGGTATTTCAATCAGTACAAAGTGAGTTGCCTTGGTGTTCCCTTATATGTATACCTGTAAGGCAGTCAAGGCTTTCTAATCTAAAGGGGAAGCTGCTTTCTAGTTCTGCAAGTCTCTATCTAAGTACTAAGAAACATAGCTCTAATAAAACAGGGTCTTTTTCATAGCACTAAGTTCAAGATTTTCCTTTCCCAGTCTTTCGTAAACTTAGTACGAATCCTAGTTTACTAGTATTTATATACTTATCACTGCGGAGCCCTCAATATTGGGGTGGGGGTCAAAAGCGAGAGCTTGCCATTGTCCTCAAAATTTCAAACAAATAGCCTAAGCCAAATTGAGAAAAGTGTTCTAACTATAAAAAAAAAATTCCACCCTTCTTACTGGGACAGAGATAAAAGATAATTATACTATTAAGAATAAGCTCGTCTTATAATTCCGTTTTTTGATCTTACATCAACTCAGCACAGCCTGGAAAATCCTGTTTAATAGTAATTAAAATAGAAAATTATCTAATGTTTCGTTATCAAATTATGTCCTTTTAAGCTAATTAAGGAGGGAGGGGGTCCTCAACGTTGCGTTGTATAGAAGAGCTTTTGCTTTTCCTTGTTGTGTTAGTTTGATTTGTCCTTCTTTTAATGGTAATGGTCAGGAATCCTTGTGTAAATACTAGGGAAAGCTTGATTCTAACACAGAAAGTCTTGTACCCTCTTTAATAACTCTAGTAAAGCAAGCCATTGTAATCCGAATAGCGGATATTATATAAGCAATCTTTCTGAGTGTATGCTTTCTTTATTCCTCAGTGAATTGCCCTGTTGATATTCCTTTCTTGCCTGAAAGGATTACTTTATTACATACTTTCTTTGACAAATTCTTTTTGGGTGGAGTAGTTGGTAAACTCGTAGGTTCAAGCTATACTAATATATTTCCGGGATAACCAGAATGCAGAATAACTCTAAAGAAATAACTAACTAAAATACTCTATGGTTTTAGAGAACTTAGGTCCCAAAACGGATGCACAGGAACTCTATAGACGGGATTAAGTAAGTAGTATTTCCCATATTACTAAGTAAGCTTTGGTTCTTTACTTAGTATGCGCTGGGTACGACTGTGATAGGATAGGATCTTATAGCCAAACTATATAACATTTACTTTTAACTAGCTCAAGGTGCTCTTTAATTTTTGTACAGTATGAGGAAAACCTAAACGAGGGTTAAATTTGGATACCTTGTCCTTGGAGCCTGTGGAATATAAAGCGCGTAGGTGTAATACTTCTTTACAAGTTTTTTACAAAAACGGAGATAGGCAGGCTAATCCTAGGATGGAGGTTCTATAAAGTAAGTCTATCTTGATTATTCCTAGGGAATATCTATTCCAGCCAGAAAAGAATTAGTTTATAAAAAGAATAGTAGTAGGGCTGTTATGAGTTCCTCCTAATACTTAACTGACAAGTTAGGACACCGGCTACTTCTTATTGACTTACTGTAACCCTTTCTGAACCCTCCTTACGGGCTATACCTTCTTTATATACCTCTCTTAAAATAAAATAAAAAAGACCCGTTTTATTTTATAACTTACACCTTAACCAGATTACTTTATTTAGCTTTCTTTGTACGAGATTCTTTAGTCTTTTAGTTCTATACATGCCCTTTCTTTACCTTACCGGAAACAAATGACCTTGGTTTTAGAGCTTCCCTGCAGTCTGTAACTACAATGAAAATAAGCAACCTTCTCAAGGCTGCCCTACTCACTGGGGAAGCTAGCTCTTTATTAATGGGATTTCTTTGTTCTGATTTACTTATATTACCAGTTCTTGTATCTTGTAAGGGTACCTCTCTTTCTCTTTCAAAAACGATAACACTTGAATATAGAATAGTATAGAAGTTCTATTAGTTTTACTTGTTCTATCTAATAAGGTGTATTCCTCTTAAGCTGCTATGTAGCTTATCGTTAGAGAGGATACCAACCCTATAGTGCATATAGAAAATAACCGGCTTTTACACCTACTTTGGTAATGAAAGAGCTTTCCTATTCCTAAAGTTTCTATAAATTATTCCTCTATTTAGCATGCGATTTCATAGACTTCCTTTTTTAATAAACCTTCTTTACTATGCTTTAGAATTACATTTCCTTTGTACTTTATTATAATTATAGATAACCCTATCAAAGCAACTCCCGTGCACGCCTCGGATTCTCCGGGCGGACTTTTATGCATCGGCTTTTCGAACATTCTTGCGTAATACACGATTAGAAGATTTTATGGCTAGATTAACTAACTTCGGTAACCCTGATAAAAGCCCTCTGTTCTAGGATTGGATTCCAAGTTTCTTTTTTTTAGCGAAAAGTGTCTTGGCGGGGTGGTGTTTGTTAGTACTGGTTATGAAATCGCTTATAATGAATATTAAAAGTTTTGATAGCTGAAAGTACAAGGAATTCTAAATAATATGGATACCTATAAATTTCTTGTTAAAGCGAAAGCGGGAGCTTCGGGCGAAAAGAGTCCTTAGGTTCGAATCCAGTCGAAGCCCGGGTTTTACTATTCCTGAGCAAAATCTCTCATCTTAGTATAGGATCCCTTGTATGCTTAAGTATTGCTGGAATGGAAGGAGATTGTAGCACATAGAAATGTAGGACATATAAGTGTTTTTAGATAAATAATGCTTGTATAAAGAAGGTTAGATTATAGAATTTCGTAAGATATTAGATAAAGGACCCGATAAAAGGAATAAACGATAAGAAAGGTCTTAAAAAAATCTAGCTGAAAACGTATTAAAATTCGAAAGAGTACAAAAATCTGATTGCACATAATGAATGAGGTCGTAAATATTAATATATAAATGACTTTAGAATCTCTCTTTTATAGCTGCTAGTATTTATTTAATATTTAAAACTTCAAATAGGATCCGGTAAAAAAAGCATAAGCTGATAATATCTAAAAGTAACTGAATAGTACGCAATTCCTAATTTTCTCTCAAGATACCCATGTTTAAACATTCCTGTACTTAGGATTAGGGACAAAACTTTTTGAAGCTAATTAAGGACTAGTAAAACAAGGGTTTTTATTTTGTAAAAGCGGAGTGTTATACCTGGAGGTAGGGGTTTTTCTTAGTTAACAAGGGCTCTTCTTTCTATATGTAATGGACTGTGAGCAGAAGGTACTTTATGATAGAGACAGAGGTATAGGATGTAACTCTATAACTTGTTTGGTTCTTGTAAAGTAAGGAGTCTATTTGCATTTAGGAAGGACTTAGGAATTTAAAGGGAAGTTCATCGGCTCTATTTTTCTAGTCCGTTAGATTAGATGGGTACCTAATTCTAAGGGGAAGCAGCTTTTCTCGATGTCCTGCTTGCTTTAGGGGATTCTAGATTACATTCCTATTCTGAGAGTCCTAATTCTAACCTGTTTATTTAGGCAAGCTTGCTTGATTGAGTTAGTAACTCTAGAAAGTTATATATAGCTAAAGCCGGCCAAGGTATATTCTTAAATTGTATATATTTTTGTGGCCATTACCCAAGAAGCAAACTCTTTACTTTGTAAAGTTAAAGCCCTTCTAAACCCCCGAAACCTCAAGGGCCCCCAAAAACTTCTGCCAAAAGGAGTATCCTCGTGGAAAAAAAAAGCAGTTCAAATAACTGGAGATAGATATAGAATCTATTCTATATAGTAAGGGAAGTCTAAGGGTAACAAGGAAGCTTAATTATACACTACTTTAATTCCCAATGGGAAGACTATCCAGAAACAAACACAAACAAAGAATACCCTACTTTTTTTTATTGACTATCTCTGTTAAGATAAAGATTTCACAACTGGTGAGCTTTTACTTAACTTCTAATTCTTTGAAACACATTTCTTCAATCGTAGCCTTGCCCTATAAATACCTATAATATAAGTATAAGTCCAGTCCTAGCTTTCTTTCGATTAGCCACATTATCAGAATCTCTCATTGGGAGACCTTGCGAAAGAGATTTTAGGAATACGGGGGTTTTGTATTACCAGCAACTAGTGTTATTCTTTAGTATTACCTGTTAATAGATAGTAGGTAGTTTACTAAACTTTCCTATACTTTATATTATAAATAAAGGAAGACTTTATTTAGGTAGAATCTATAAAGCTGGCTAGAAAGATAGAGCCTTTATTTAAGAGTAAAGGTTATAAGAAAGAAGCTGTGAAGAGTAACAAACAAGTCAACATGAGGTTTCGGATATTCAGTCTATTTATTAAGAGTAAGGCTTTCGAGAGGGGTTCTATAGAAAGGTATGGTATGTATAAACGGGGATGCAGAAACAAGTAAGTCAATAAAAAGAATATAATAGCATTAAGAAGTAGTAAGTCTAAGTCAAAAAAAGGTATGGGTATCTTAGTGTATGTACTATCTATTATCACAATACTATATTGAATTTCTTTCATCGGCAGCACTCAGTCGGGACATCTAAGAATATACCTATTTCAAACAAATGCAAAGTATAATCAAGCCTAAGGGAAGTAATAGAAAAGTAGCGCTAAAGAAGAGATACGTGAATTATTACGTACTTAAAAGTCTTGGAAATAGGTACTAACAATCTCTAGAGATTGGATTGTTAGAAAGAGAATGTACTTCTTTTTGGGACCTTTCTGGTGTAAGGAATTTCATAACTAAAGAGAGGAAGTTGACCTTATAATCTAGCTACAAAGACTCAGAAGAAAGGTATAGCACTCAAAGAAGTCAAATAAGTATAGAAGAGTAAGGTAGCTGGTATTGTAGTTCTAAAGAAAGTCAGTTTAGTTTAGCATAGTTAGGTTGGGTTTAGCAGCAATTGGTACATCAAATACGAGAGTGCAAACATCTGCAGAGAGAAAACCCAATGGCAATAGAGAGCTAAATCCTAGTCAATCCCAAGCACTTACTTTACTTAGGAAGCTTTCACAGGCATTCAAGGGTTTATAAGGTCCCTAGGCTGAACTTCCTTGACCTTAACCTAGATCGAAATCCTCCCAAGAGTCTTCCCTGGACTGGACAGCTAAGATTAAAGGTATTAGTACAAGTGAGTGGTTATTAGAGTCCTTCATTTACCGTCACTGTCATTAGAATATGTTATCCTTTTCCCGGCTAATCGACTAGATATTTGCTTACAAAGAATCTCTCTATTCAGTATTCGGTATTCAGTCCCAAAGAACAAAATAGATTCTGTTATTAGACTACTAAACCAGCTATTGCTATTAAAGAAGAGAATCTGTTTCCATTAGAAAAAACTTTCCTGTTAGGAGCTGAGAATCGAGAACCTACTAAGAGTATACCCTAAAAAAACCCTAACTTTTATATGAAAGACTTTTTTATTTTAGTGCGATCTACTAACAACTCGGAACTCTTTTTTTTAGTTAGGGAAATAAATCCCTTACAATAAAGAAAATAAGTATTAAAGGTTTTCTTGTCATTTCTTTTTCGTATTACGTATGAAAACCCCAAGAGCCACAGAGCCTTTAACTTTATAATCAATCGAGCTTGCTATTTAGAGTTTTAAATTAAAACACTCCCTGAATTCATCCTAAAAATCGTGGTATTTTATTGAATAAGGATATCATATCTGACTATTAAATGTAGATAGGGCACTCACTCTTATTATTAACACTCCAGCCTCTTAATATAACCATTGGTATTCTAAAAGTTTCATAAGCACCCTTACAAAAAGATTTAGCAATTAGAGTAAAGGTTTGTTCCCATATATTCCATTAGTAGTATTGGATGTACCAAAGTGGATTGGGCAGTATGAAACCCTAAACAGATAGTATACAAATTTTATTTAAGGTAACACTAAAAGTGGCTGTTTCGTGTAACCAAGAGGCCCTTACTCTTATTTATTATAACCTATACCACCACTTTAGCTCAACACGAAAAGGAAAAGAGAGCGTTGTAAAGAATTCAATAAGCTTTGCTTCGAATATATCCTAGGGTTACCCCAAGCTAGCTATTTAAAAGTTATATTGTTCCCTATCTGGAGGCAATCTCTTTGGTAGTTTATAGAACTTTCCAGCATTTCCTCTGTTAGACTTAACACTTTAAAAGGCATCCAAGAGCTCGGTTGCCAAGAGACTGTAATCTGATATACAAAGATCTAGTAATTAATAGCTTTCTGAAAAGTACAGAGGAATACGTGAGTGAATATCTGCGTAAATGGGGAGCTATCTTATAATAAAAAGTATTATAACAAATAAATTGGGAAAAGGAGTCTATTTATTTTCATTTAACAGGTTCTCAGGGTCCTCCTAAGGTCTTTTTTTGTACATTTGACTAGATTTCCTCCGGATTCGGATTCTGCCTGAACTTTAAAACTAAGCTAAGGCCCCAAAAAACCCAACTCAAAGACTTGTGTGTCCTATTTAAAAGAAAAACTTCTTTATAAAAATAGAAAAAAGTAGTGCACATGCGTTCTTTTTATACCTTATTAAATTAAACCTTAAAAACATGTATCTCGAGCCAGTTCACAGAACACCTTTTCTTACTACTCGGTATACTAAAAAAGTTTCCACAAGCATTGATACAAATAAAGGATTTCGTTTACCTATTTCAGCGGACTCCTTAAGTGCTTTAAGCCACACACAGGCTTTAATATTTTCAAAATAACTTGTCAAGTGTAAAGTATAATTGAGGCATAGGATCCCCGTGAGAAATAGGAGTATCCTAGTTTCATGCTTGTACACTGCTTTTCGATCTCTCTAATAAAGATGGGACAAAAAAAGGTACACCAATAGATGTAGGGTCGGTTATCGAGATTTCTTACTTAACACGCCGCCTTTGCTGAATAGAGCTTTGAATCTACGCAGTATCCAGGTGATATGAATAAACTTTTGTAGATCTGAAAACATTTAGGGGCATGGCTCTTTTTATTCTATAATTTTATAGCAGGTCTTACTCGTTAGTATATTACACTTAAGTTTAATAAAGCAAAGCAGGGATTCTCAACATTTGGAAAATGGGCTTCAAATGCACAAACACCAAAAAGGCTGCTTAACAGGTAATAAGGGGTATTCTATATTTTATTTGTATTTAGAATCTTTAGGATTTCAGTATTTACGGAAAGGGTTTTCTAATTCTAATCTAGAGTAATTCTTTATCCTTGTTGAAGGTTTCTAGTGACGGAAAGCTGTCTAAATCCAATCCACAACCTCCCTATCGGCTTGCTGTACGAATTCAGTATTCCAATGCGAGCCAAGGTTTTAGCTTGAAACCGAGCTGTATTTAAGAGTACTTGTTCTTTGAAAGCTCTTGAAACAGTTCTAATGACCGTAAAGTCCTAATAACAGAATAGAGAGAATCTTGTCTTTGCCCAATAGCCTGTGAAAGCTGTCCAACTCTAGAGAATACTGAATACAGAGAATCCCTTTGTACCGGTGAAGTTCTTGTCTTCGTTGACAGTTGAGATGTGTACTTATTCGGCTTAGAACCAAACCTACTAATTGAATTTCAGTGTAGCTTATACTCCAGTCGATAGAAGATGCTAGCAAGCCAAACAGTTGCTGTTAATGGAACACACGCTTTCCCAACCATCTCATCCCATAAATCCTAGGAATAGAACTCCCTCAAAAGGAAAATAGAATAGACTCTCAAAAGAAAGGTCAAAATAGGATCGAAAGAAAGCTTTCTAGCATCAAGAGATAAGCACTTTTCTTGCAAAAATAATAGAATCTATTTCTTACTTCTATTCCTTCCTATTCTTAGTAGCTATGTAGTATTTTAAAGTAAAGGGAATCAGTTTCCGACAAAGAGTAGTATAGATAGATGTTGGCTGGCGCTTTTCTATTCCCCCTAATTCATATTCAACAAATCCGCCATTATCAGGAACTCCTAAAAGATTGAATTTCTTTATAAGGTTGCGCGTCAATTTTATTATATAAGAGAAGAGGGTATCGGCGCGAGTCTCCTCTTAATTCTAGCATTTTAGTTGCCGTTGCCTGGACCTTCTTCAGTAGTTATACAAATAACAGCACTGCATGGTATTGCCTGTTATAGGAATTTTATTCGTAGGTTTCAGTTTACATTCTCGATATTTTAAGAGAAGAGACGTCTGTGGCAATTCGAAAGTCCGATGAAAAGTATAATCTGAAAGTGTTAGTTACTCTTGTGTTATAAAGGGTTCAAAAGAAGTCTTAGGTTTAGCCTTTCTGTGCTAATTAACTATCCTTCTTTACTCTTAGAAAAGCCCTTCTCTGTATAGTATATAGGTACGGAATTCCTGGGTTTTATTAGCTTAGTCTTGAGTCATATAGACGGGGAAGGCTTCCTTTCGTTTTTTTACTACTTACTCTACCCGAAGTAAATCCAAGTAACCCTGTTATCATGATAATAGAAGCACCCTTAACAAAAATGAAAAAACAAAAACGAGGCCTATAGCTATTTTAATAAGGACCCCCTTTATATATCTCATAAGTAATTGTTTAGTTAGGGTCTTACTTGGAATCAATCGGGATTCTTAAGTACATGTTCTTTAGTAGCTCGTCACTAGTAAGATGATTATCTTAGGTGTTTGGTTTCGATTTTTTCTTTTGGGCAATTCAAGAGCTCCTATTGCGTTTTTTATCCACTTTAGAATCTTTATTTGTAGATGTAAGTCTAGTCAATAGTTGGTGAATCACGGGATTCGTAAAGTGCTTTATACGTTATTTCAACAGATTTCTTTGTATTACCTCTCTTAGAAGCTACGGGTTCCCTGTATTGCTTGTATAAGGAGCTCGAGTATTCCTTAGTTTCTTATAGCAGTGGTATAGGGTCTCTTATTTATCTATAGTTTTAGGGTATTCTAGTTATAGATAATAGGATATTGGAGTCATTATAGTTTACTATGGGAGGTTGGGACAGAAAAGGAACTAGAAAATTTTTTTTATCTACATCAAAAGAGTTCGATAAAGTTACTGCTAAGAATATTGGAAGTGGAATTTTATTCATTCGTAGTCGACTCTTCTATTAAACAAGAAATTACCTAAACGTCTTGTGAAACTTCTTATGGACCCGATTCCTTGTTAGTGAAGTTTTTTTATAGATAAATCTCTTTTGTTTTGTAAAGAAGGGCCTTAAAGGCCTCTTTGATACTCGGTCTTGAAAAACAGCTTTTTTCCTTAGTCAAGCCAGTAGTATTATACTGAAATTTTTTAGTTACAACGACTGAAGAAGCTCCAAGG
>JAYMTJ010000042.1:0-88347 GCA_036897525.1 Pelargonium x hortorum
ATAAGAATCCGGATTAGTCAAGGCATAGAAACTTGCAAGGGATAGACTGATTAAGAGAAAATATAGCAAGGTTTTTTTTGTTTCTGACCTACTATTTGGGGAGCTATCTAAAGAAAGAGAGAAGAGAGATATGACATTTCAAAGCAGTCGAGCTAAGGACTTGAGAAAGTAGGAGAAATCTCCCCATTAAACTTAGTTTTTGTTCGCCTACGCCTAGGTAAGAGGGGCGCCTGGGGTTGTACATTTCTTTTATAATGGGAACTTTCTAATTATAGAGGTAACAAGTATAAAGACTTTGTGCTTAACTCTTTGTGAAAATTGAGAGAAACCCGCATCCAATACAGAAACTTGCTTCACGGAACCTATCTTTAAGAACTCCTTTATACTAGTAGGCACCCTGTTAGACTTATGCTTAGAAGTTAGGGAGTTAACTTGACCTAGGAAGCTCCAAATTAGAAGATAGCCACGTGTAAAGTTACAGATACTTATTTATTCTGAGAGCGAGATTCCTTTCTGTCAGAGGACTTCACGGCGTTTTGAACTTACGACAGAATTCAAATTCTTTTAGTTCTTGACTTTGAACTTCTTATTAGATCTATTTATCCGGAGAGGTTAAAAAAGGTCTATTTGTATTACTAGGCGCTCCCTTTTTAGTATATAGTTTAAACACTACATAAGAAAGAAAATTTGACCGCCGTGCATGTAAGGAACAAACTCTCTGACCGACCCATTAGATAGATTTTCTTTCTTGTATAAAACGCCCGACTAGGGATTCATTTTATTTGCATTATTCATTCAGCATTACTATAGTATCTCAGAAAGATCTTGATAGTAGAAACTTGTAGACGTTCTCAGTAACTGTTAAACACTCTCAAGTAAAAGAGGATATAACCTTATATAGTACAGAAATACATCTCCGAGTAAATCTTTATTTACGAGGTTAGGTCATTATAGTATATACCTGAGAGAACATACCCTCCCTCGGATGCGCCCTCGGTCGGGGCATCCCCTAAGCTACACCTCCAAGCAAAGACCTATATCCGAACAATCCTAACAAATACAACAAATAAATACCCGTCTTTATTTTCTTGGAATACTATCTAAGTGATTTGCTTTTGAAATAGTTGTATCATAAAAAAAAAGCTTCCAGTTTGGGTATTTTCCTGGGATTCTCTTCTTGAAATGCATTTTGAACCTTGTACACTTTCGAGTCTCTTCTCTAACCTCAGTCTAACCAGAATTTTTTAGGTAGTTTTTCTTTCGTAAAGCAATACAGCACCCTGGCGATACACGCCAGAATGAGACCGAGGAGATCTGTTCCTTCCTAAAGCGGATAGATTCTATTGAGACTTCCTTTGCAGTCAATATTTCCTTGTTAGTCCTTTCCGGTATCCCGTCACAAAGGGGAAGTTTAATGCACAGGCATCTTCCTGGTATTATAGTTTAAGGGTACTTCTGAACAAAGGACTGGTTTAACAAGGCAAAGGCTTTCTTTTATCGATTCTAAAGGTCCTAAATTTTTAGGTATAGACATTCAGTCAGAAAGTTATAGCTCTCTACATCAACCAAGAACTCAATCTCCTAAGTGCAAAACCCAGTCCTATGAAACTCTTTGCGAGTAAAGGCCAACCTATGCGCTCGTAGAAGTAAGCAATCACTAAGGAATTCTTTTAGTTTTGTATAGTTAGGAAGGATATCCCTTTGTCCTTGCCTTAAGGAAAATATTAGAATTCTACAGAAAGTCCTCTCAAGTTTGGTCTGGAAGGGAAGTTATTTACTAAATTCTTACTCGGTGTGGAATTACTTATAGTAGATTTCCAAGATTAATGAAACATATAAAGCGAGTTGCAAGACGCGGCCCTTTTCTTCCTTATTCAAAAATAGTAGAACTATATAATATACAGGATTTCTTTACTGAAAATAAAAGGTTTTACACTTTCCAGGTATACCGGGCAATAAATAAGCTAATAAAGTATACAAAAAGTTTAAAGCGAGAGTTCGTCACCACCTTAGGGTATGGTTTTTTTGCCTTGGAATTGGGACAATAAGAGAGTTCCGGATATCCGTATAACTCCGAAAATGGGTAAAACGTAGTAAATTCAAGTCATGTCCGTCTTTCTTGATGATATTTACAAATGAGTATCTCAAATACAAGCTTCTTGGATATAAATAAGTTTGCTGTTACATAGGCGGTTTATATTCGTATAACTTACTCCTTAACTATAATAAAAAAGGAGTCCCTTTTATTCCTAGGATTCAGATGAGTCAATTTGCTTATCTTTTTCTTCTGCTTATTCTTCAAAAAACGTACCGCTCAATTAATTTATGTGTTATAGGTTTAATCTTATTTATATAAGTTGAGTATGTATGAGGCCTCTTTTAGAGATCTGTGGTTTCTCTGCCTAGTGGCACTCGTAGGATAGTAGGCCTCTTCTGTACGACATTTGAAATATGCAAAAAACTCCGATATCTTTTCATTTCAATAGCTCCTAGCCCTTACTTTTTTTCAGGTGCGGGTATCCCTTCCCTATCCTTCGGGACTCCTTTAGGTCTATTCCCAAAAGAAGCAATTCTGTGTTTTTTGCTTTATGCGCGGCTAACCTTAATTATGTTTTCTATGTTTTTTCATAGAGATAAAGAGCTTTCAGGTATGTTTGTGTTAGGATATAACCCTAGTTTTTTTGAGCTAGATAACTATATATAGGATTTCTATTTTTTTTTTATCTGGTAACCCTTAGTACTTTTTGGGGTATATCCCGTTGGAAAAGTCCGGGGGACCCTAAGAAATTAAGCAATTAGTAACTCTCTCGGGAAGGGGAGGGCTTAGGGCTATAATTTAAGTAGTACCTGTTAAGATAACCTATTTAACCCATAAACAGCAGTATTTCCCCTACTTTCAAGACCTCCTTTTGAGCCCTTACATAGTTTAGAATTATTTCTATATTTATCCGGTACTAAATACTAAACGGATACCAAGAAAGCAAACCCCCCCCCTTATCTTATTGATGATTGTTAAACCTTTCACTCAGGAGCTTACTATAGACGACTATAGAATGGGATCTATTCCCGGAAACTCCTTATTGACTTACTCAAAATACCTATTTTTCTTCTAAAAATAAGACCTCTTATACTTAAATAAATAATTCTCAAATAAGGCTAAGAGTAACAAATACAGATTCTTTATAAATAGAAAGCAATCTTGAAGCTTTTGTAAACTAAAGTCTAGATCCTTTGGCGGTTTAGATACCTTAATTAAGGCGCTTTTACATTTGAGACTTATATCAGATATTTTAGAATACTCCTTTAGAAAACTGACAGGATAGTCAATTCATTTCTATTTCCCAAGCCCTTGAACACTAAAAGCAAATAGACTCCTTGCCTTTAAGCAGAGATAAAATAAAGAAGTAGTACCATTCAAAACCCTGACTTTTCACATAGTAAATGTAAATACTTTCATTCAAGAAATCCTAAAGAAATAAGGAATACAAATTCATTCGAATAATTCCACACTTACTTACTAGCTCGAATGTCACCTTCGGGTACCTCTTAATGCCTTGATACAATTGCCTTGGATTTCGATATTCTTTCTTACCTTTTGCTAAATCCCTTGTTCTGTTCAGGAATTCCTATACTAACCTAAGGAATATTATTAAGCTTGCAGATTATAAGAGCTACCGGTTAAAGAACTTACTAAAGGTTTTTAGATTAACACTGCTAGAAAGAGATACTGGACACGAAAGAAATCCCCCTTTGAGGTCTTCCCAGCTTTCCTTAGAGCTATACACTATAGGAGTTAAACGAGAACTTAATAGGCCTACTTTCGGGCTTTGAAATAGAAATGACTCGCTTTGTAAAAAAAAAACTAGAAATTCAAGGACACTTACGGGCTTGCAATGCCCAATAAAAAACCCAAAATATGGCGACTCAAGCTTCACTATTAACTCTTAGAGCCCTATCTTTTATGGGACCTGTAGGAGAGCGACCTTTCCGGCTAAGACTTGGATCCTTTACCACTAAACACGATCTGCCAATAATTGGTTTCTGTCAACAAGGGTGGAACGTAGTGGACGATATCTTAGCTCTTAAGAAGATACAAAGACTGATACAGAGTACTCTAGCTATTCAGGCGGGTCTAGATCAAATACAATCTATCTGTAAAGCCTATAAGGATGCCTATTCTTTGCGAAGTTACAGTTTAGTAGGGTAGGGTAGGGATGCTATGCTCCTCTTTAGTAAATATTAACGCTTCACAAGTGCTCTTCTTCCACATATCCCCGATCTACAAGAAACTCGGGTAAGTGTAGGTAGGAATAGCAAGAAAGACTTTTAACTTCTTTACTGGAAAATTCATTTTAACTAAGAAATTCCTGGATAAAGAAATCCCCATTAGAAAACCTTAGCCTTGCTCAGGAATCTAGGGTTGGGGTCTTACGGAGCTTCTAGCCAGTCATAAGCTTATTCTTCTAAGGGATACTGATATGAGTAAGGAGTCCTTTAGTCAAGGGCTTATAAGGTTAGTGATTCTGGTTCGGAGGAGACTGGTGGGCCTGCGATAGAGGGTTAGCAGCAAGCTTAGAGACCTTCAATTGACCGGAATTCATAGGTTACTGACTACTTTAGATCATTTAGGTAATTGCTGAACTCCGCTTAAGCATTCGACTGTCAACCTTAGAATATTAGGAATGCTTAATAAGTATTCAGTCAATCTCAATCCTATATACCCTGTCAGTAGACTTTCCAATTAGGAATTCGTTATAAGACTGGAGGTGGGCAATTTCTAATTACAGTTAGGGTCTCGTAGTTATAGTGTAATTTTATATAAAAAGAAAGTGGGATTTTTTTCACTTGGGAATTCCATTAAGGACACGGATTGCTTTGACAAGAAAGATTAGCGGCAATAATAGAATAGACTTCTTATTTCTATTTCGTAGTTTGTAGGTGGAGATTCTTTTTAATACTAAGCTCGCGATGTAGCTTTTATATCTTTGTATGTAAACTTCATTTTGTTCTATTTATGATTTGACTTGTGAACTAGGAATTTCCTTTAGGGTTTTGTGCTTCTCGTAACATCGGAATGTCATTTTGAAATGGAAGGAAAAGAGGTTCCTGATAAGTAACTTAAACGATAGGAATTGCTGCTGGATAAAAGGAGCTTTCCTTTTCAGACTTGTAAAGAGTTTCCCGTTTAGCTGTTTAAGAAAGTGTAAATGTATTCCATCTTCAGCGTACGACTTAGAGAGCTTTCTTTATTCCGATATATCTGTGGATAGGATAAGCAATAACAGAGTTGGGAGCTAAAGAATTGTTATGAAAGAAGGTTAATAGCTGGCGGGGTTTAATGGAATAGAAAATCTACGGGAAACCCATTAATTAATAGATAAGGAAATGCCATAATCTACTGCTAAACGGGTTGCTGATTCTAGTCTAAGCATTAACTCTAAAGCATAAGGAATAGAACAAGTTTCTTGAGCTTATAGAAAGGAGTTAATGTTAATCCAAAGTGTTAATGGCATGGAATTCTTGTAAAGGTATAGCCAGCCGGAACCAGGAACCTCTTTCACTTTGGCAGCAATGGATCTTTATCTTGATGCTAGAAGGATTCCGATCTAAGCTGATGCTGATAGAATTAAAGAATTTGACTTTTGTTATTGAGGCCTGCCGAAGTGTAGCAGTTGAAAGGTAAGTCCATTTGCAAGTGTTGTAGAATTTGTATGTATATGAGTGAGTAATTGATCACAAGAATTTACAAACCTTTCGAGTAGTCATTTCCCAGCGATTGCTATAGTACTTAGAGTTTTTACTGAGTAGGATTGTAGACTAAAGAATTCCTCATCTATACAGGATGTACTTCCACCGAGTACATTTTAGTTTTTTCGTTGTAGGAAGAGTCGTTTGACTTAGAAGGGGCACCCCACTTTTGTTTTGCTTTGACTATTCAGGAATTTAAGGATAATAGAGACTTATGAGTTTCATTTTTTTACTAGAACTAGAATCTTTTTAAATAGCTTCACAAGAGTAGGGGATTTGAATTCCAAGATATGGTGTTTCTTAACAAAGGGTTAACCCTTCATTTTTATCGAGGTTAAAACACTACTAGATAAGTGTAGAACAATTCGAGTCATGTGAGTGAAAAAAATCCTGTTGCCAAACTCAGATTTACCTAATATTAGTAATTTCTTACAAGTATTTGTGTTCCTCTATTAAGTTTCTCTGAGTATTAGGAGTCTTTTTTAGAAAATATATTCTCTTAATTAAGTATCGCTGAAATCTAATTTACTATCTCCATCTCCCGGACTGTGCAGAACATATAACAATAAATACCAATAGTTAAGGATCAGGTATAAAGTAAAGAGATCCACCATAGAATAGAAACCAAGCTAAAGCTTGTCTAAGGTAAGGGGCTTATGTTACCAAATAAGAGTGGGAGCCAAAAGATATTCATGAATTAGCTCTTTTTATGAAATTGAGGCATAATTGAATAAAGAGTGTGTATGATTTTAAGAGGTTTATTATTCATAAAGGAGAGGTCAGTTCCTATAGGAGAAAGACCTTAATTCGATTCTTATATGGGCCTAAAGGAATTTCACTAACGAATAGGGGTCAAAATCTAAGTCTTAAGTATCAGGAAAGGCTTGCCCGTTTGTTTGCAATAAAGACATATGTAGAACTGAAATATAGCGCTTAGAGGTACGGTTTTCTTCTCTTTCTAATCCAGTTTAAGTAGGAAGTCCACAAGGAAATCTCATGAATGAAAAGGAGTTCTTGCTTTCACCTTAGTCCCACAACCCAGTTAAAAAGTGTCAAGCTTCTGGATTCTGCCTTTGTGTCTTTCAGAGAATGCCCGTTCTTTCTCTTGTCTTGATTTCTTGTTAAACTCTATTATTATTATACGTTCGAGCGTATTCTATACGAATTTACAAACGACGCCGGTCGTCTAACCTAACAAGTAAAGGGTACACCGTGATCCCTTTTTTTTTTAACTTCCTTCTAATAACAAGGAAGGGTTACCGGGCTTGACCTAAGATAATTACTAAATACAATATTATAAGTTTAGGATATCCCGAATGCGGCGTAGGAACTTCAAATTATATGCATATATCAGCAACTCTTTGTTATAATAAAAAACTCATTAAGACCTCGCCAGGTCGGATTTTCTGCCTGTTTTTGTTATTGAAAAAGAAAAGCTTAAAAAACTCTAGAAATAAACTCCTTCTAGGATCCAGGGATACTAAGAGCATTGTTATGAGCGCATTTAAATGTAGTAAGTTTTACCCTAACATCAAAGGAAATCTCAGTAATCAGGATAAGTGAAGTCTTACATTTAGGAGTAACTTAAGTAAGGTGTGTTAGCCTTCTCCCTTCCCTCATTTTGCACTATAATTCAAAGGGTCTCTACTATATTATTTTGTTTGGTAGCGAATCAAGTCCACTAAAGTAAAGGGATAAAACCAGTACTTGTATAATGTAACGAAGGAGCTTCTTGTATTTAGAAAAAAAAGTCTCGCACGCATTAGCATAGAAACTTATACTTTTTTTTGTCTTTCCGATATTCTATTTAATCAAGCAAAGGCCTATAGACTTTCATTATACAATACCAAACAAATTATAGGGAATGAAATCGCTTTTTATTGCTTGAGCGATTTTCACTAAAGATAGGAGTTAGAGCATTAGAGTGAAGTTGTGCTTGTAGTGGGTTCAATTGCAGAAGTCCAGAAGAATTTCAAAGAAAGGCGTCGAGTACAAGTGGAGTTACCTGAAAGGATATTTTAGCTTTTTACCAAGAATCCTACTTTATTTTATATTTATACAAGAGATCTCAAGGAAACCCTTTGATTTCAGGGTGTATAGGTCGGTTTGGTATAGCATTATCATATTAACCGAGCGCCCGAAGGTTCAACCCTGCTAGACCCAGGAAATATGTTATAATAACTGCGAGGTTGCTGTACTATAACTAAACCTAAGCTTCTTTTTATTTTAATCCTATACTTTTATCGGGATAGTTTTTGTTTAGTAATACCTACTCCCTCTATTCGTTTCTCAATAACTAGAGCCCTATCACAACTGAATATATAAAGGTAACTTATTTCAACATAGTTTTTATCCATTGACTCCCTAATAAGATTTTGTACGCCTGTACGGGCTTTAGTATTGAATCAAGTCCAAATACCGATACTTATAGTATAAATGGTATAAACCACAAAAAGGAAAGATATAATCTGATAAATAAAAAGAAGGAAGTACGCCAAGCAAGATCAATAGGAAGCGTAACTTTTACCGTCCCTTGTCTTTACTTTCTTTGTTCTTTATAAGAGGAGTCTACTGATATAATAGAGGGGTGTCATTTTGACTTAGAAGCAAACTTAACCTTAGAAGCTCTAGTTTTCGGTAGAATGGGATTCTAATTTCTTTATTAAAATAAGGTTTATTCAGAATTAGCTTCATAAGAAATTCGGTAAACAATACCTGTATATGAAATGAAACTAAAAACTCGGAAGCTTTGTTTCCAGGTTCAAAAGAGCTATTAGTGATCACAACTTAATCTCCAGAATAAGGAATATCTTAATTTGGAACAACTTCTTTAAAATATTAAAGAATAAATCATTTACGGAAACCTATTAAGATCCGTATCACCCGGGGCAAGACCTATTCTTAATTTTTGAAATTACTTCTTTACTTTAGTGACGAAAACTCTGTCATCTCGATGCGAACCTTCCCTCTTAAAAGCTCGCTTAAAGTATTGCTTTCAAGAACCTTAATTAGTATATACCCAACTTTTTATACTTTTTATATTCTATACAAAAATCACTATGGGTAATTAAGTATAGGAAAACCTGAGATGAGAAGCTATCGAGAGAACCTCCTCCCGGGTATCTTCTCACGAAAAATTGTACTTATAGCAAACGTAGTATAAAAACTCCAGTTATTGGATTTGACTCTTTACCTGCAAGCAGGTTGCCTAAGACACTTACAGAGCAAGATTATAGAGTTCTTTTTCTTTATGCCCCCTTTTCTATTTTACATAAAAGACTCCTCAATTATAGGTATAGGATAGGTTCCGTGCAAAAAGGCTACTTTATATATCAGATAATTGTTAGATTCTAGTTATCCTATCCGTCGAAACCAAAAAATGGCATTAAAACTAAGCGTAAGTGCCTCTTCCTTGAGATAAACTAAAAGTGGAGAAGTCCTTTCAATGATAGATAGTAATGAGTAGAACTCTTTTTGAAAGTTTGTTTATATCCCCTGGACCGTATTTTCAAAAAGGAAAGAGAAAACACGAAACTCTAATAGGAAATCTTGGGTCATAAGTCATCTTACTTGTTGGTAATTTAAATAGGATAACTCTGCTTCATGGATTAAGTTTTGTTATCAATTGAGGATAGCCTTTTTGTATTACCCTTTTATATACTGATTATTAAAGCTCTTAGGCAAGAATCGGCTCACGACCTTGCGGTTAATTAGGAGTATCGGACTGAGTCAAAAGGGGCTTCTTACAAGTTTTTTAGGCTTTGTCTAAGAGCGCTTTCTCTTCTTTTAGTAAGGCGTCGTTTATTTGTTAAATCTAACTCTAACAAGCTAAAGGGTAAAATCCTAATCCCAGCTGTTCTCCTTTATTCAAATACCATTTTTCTCTTAGTAAAGGGGGAGTGCGTATTTAGATTCATAAAATCCTGGAATAGCTGTGAGTATACATAGAAAAAGGATGCCTACCAGTCCCGTGCATTCGAATCCTAGCGCAGTTTTCCACTGGATTCAATTCAAAATTCTCTAGGTTTACGAGATCTCTTTTTCATTAGTAAAGTCAATCTTATGTCAAATCTAACTTATTTTACGAGTAAAAAGTGCGAGATTTTCTATAAATTCAGGATGAGGTAACAGAATTTGATAGTTATTCTTAATTGTGAATTAGAGCCTTGCACTTACTCTACACATTAGGATTTCCTCAGCCAAGGGTGCCTTAAACCAAAAAAACTAATACATTAAGCTTCGAACCTCTGCCACTCGAGAACTCGCGGAGGTGCTTTAACACTTAAAGGATGGATGTCATTTGAATATGTGTTTATTGAGAGTTTGTGATATAGCGGTTTCACTTGATTTAGTATAGTAGGATAATGGACCCAGTCTAACAGAGATCGATCTTGAGCTGCTCAAAAAGGAACTTGTTTAGATAAAGATACCGAAAGAATATAAGGGCCTTTGAAGCAAGTAGATAGCTTGGGATTCAATAAGGGGTTACAAAAACCTTAAGATACAGATATTCATTACCCTTAACAATTAGGAAAGGAATTGAGTTAACTTCTCTATAATTGAGTGGTGAACTTCTCTATGAGCTTGCTCGTGCCCATTAGTAAAGTTTGACACGCAGGATCTTGAAGATCAGTAAAGTGGCCCCCTCTTAATTAAGTTACGTGTGACTGGAAAGATTAGTTTCGACCCCAGTAGCTGAAAAATAAGTGAAACCGGAGAGGAGAACCGTCCCAGGTGTAGCGAACTAAGAGACGCTTGCTATCCATGTACCGCCTAGCTCTGCTACGTCATCAGCTTTGTCATACGTCCATGATCAAGGATTCTTATGAAAATCAGTCTGTTGGTATTAACGAGATAATAGGAAATTCCTCGCTGGGGTGGATTCAACAATCTAGCCCGCATATTTTTGTTAATACTTGAGAAAGACTCTTTAGGGAAGAGGTCATTTTAGAAAGCCCGAACCGGAGGAGTTCATTTGACCCAGTTACGCAGCTTCTTCTTACAATACCAAAAACTAGTGACGTAACTAGATTTGTTGGATTTAAGTCCCTAACTGGACTTTGGAATTCTAGTTTACTACTTGACATGAGGAGCCGAATGCCGGATTCGGTATGAGCCGGAAGCCCAAATTCCACATTGTTTAGTACTAGTATCAATGGTAGGAGCTCTGTCATTTAAGGCAGGGTAGGGATTCCCTAAGCTATAGGGTGCTTAACAAGAATCCCCTATTCCCGATCTGAGATCCACAAGGTTATCAAAGCGATTCATTACTAGTCGAAAGCTTTTAACCAGGACTCACTAACACTCAGAGAGGGCTCTCTCTAAAACGATTAAATATGTCCGTTTGCCAAATCGGTGTATTCCTAAAAATGAAGGCATTAAGTATAGGATTTTTGCTACTATAAAATACTCAATAAGTTGTTTAGAGAAGGCATAGGTTGGAAACACCTCCCAAAAGAACAGGAAATTGGATGTCCTCTTGCACAGCTACTTGAGCAATTAAATAAATTTAGTACAAGGAGCAAGTAGAAGGGTTTTAGTTTTGCTTACTTGTTAACTCCCAAGAATTATGAATCAAAGCAAGGTAATCACAATATAGAATACAAAAGTTGGATAGTAGTTTCTATCTATTAAAGAAAAGTACTCGACCGGTGCATTCTAAAAGTACGCCAGGGCTTTAGCAACAGGAAACTCTTATGTCATAGATGTAAAGGAGTTCTTAGGAGAAACTGAGCTTGTATACTACTATACTATGAGTACCTTAGCTTTTTAACAAAAAAGACGTTAGTGATAAAACAGGTAGCTGCTGTCTTTTATCTCCAAAACGAGTAATATAATGAGATCCACTCGAGTAAAACGTGACCTGACCCCTCCCTAGTCTTCTACTATAATCTACGACTTCGACTCTAACTCTGTTAATATACTATCCCCCTAACCCTAAAGATATTCATCTATTGTTGGATCAAGATTGCTGATAAATAACTTCTAACTAGCAGTAACTTATTGACCCCTTCTTGTTTTAGTATATGGAAGTAGACTCTTTTAATTATAAAGTCTATAGGTATTTCTAAGGATTTCCTTTTTTCATTCCAAAAGAGAAAGAACTCCAATCGTGCTGCAGTTAAGTCAACTTGAACCTATGAACTTTGAACTGAGATTGCTCCGCTCTACCACGGGTAAGTTATAAAAGTGGGTATAAGAATATAAGAGGATTGTATCTTAATCCTTTATACTTAATCTGGACTACTTTGATGGAGAGACTCTTTTATCTAAGTAATTTCAAAGTTCCATTTCACCCTTTTAGCGATTTTATTCTTTGTAAAACTTATTAGGTATAAAAGTGAGGTATATAATCCTAGGAGCAGGTTGTCTAACGTAACGAAAAGGGACTTAAGGTGCTTTCCGGGTTTTGGGTTTATGGAGTTCTTACTTAATATAGCATAAGGTAAAACTGATTGGATGAAGAATATCTTACTCGGCTTTGAGCGCCCTCTAGTCCTATCCCCGGGATTTGCTTTGTTATCAAAAGCTGCCTTAACCTGCCTTATGGAATTCAAAAACCTATGACCAGTCAATTGCGAGCACTTTATTTACACAAGATACTGAACTAGTAAACCAAAAAAGTGTGAGTCTTAGTTGATATAACTACAGATCCAAGGGTGACCTTATTATAAAGTATATGACAGGGCAGCTTAGATTAGAGAGTGAACTTATGTTATACAATGTAAACTCTTGTTGGTTATTCTCCAGAAAAGAGTCAGAATATGGTTTTTAGTGATTAGTCTAAGCGTATAGGACTTATAAACAAAAAGGAACCTATAGCGGATTCCAGTAATTATACTTTCAAGTACATACATAGAAAAGAAGTTATATGAGTAAAAAACTGGCGGGTCCTGGTTTAGGTGAACTATAAATAGCTTTCTTGTATTGACTAGTAGCAAAATCCGATCGTATACATAGTCAATTTTGTTTAGTATATTTGTACTTAGGAAAGCATTCTTGTAATCGTAGGATATTGTTAAAATTTTTTCCTTAGTTTGTATCACTTTTTTATCAAAAAGGAGTAGTATTGGCCACTTTATGGATCTCTAGGGATAGGAAGAAATTAGAGCCTACCATTTTAAAATCAAGATATGCAGCAAATCCCCAATGTATTCCCTTTTTCAAATCCCAAAAACTATTCATAGACATATCAGAGAATAAAATTAGAGCTAATATTTCCAATACCCAAGCAGGTGGTAGGTCTATTAATAATTTTTTGATCCCTTTTTTCTGAAAAATTAGATCAGACTTTTCTTAGTACAGATAGTATATAATAAAATAAGATGATATAGCAATACCAACTATAACCTAACGTTGATCCGTATTTGATCCCCATAGTTTTTAGCTGTACAGTAGCAAACCAATGCCAACTGGGTCTCCCTAAATATGTACAAATATGAGTATCCCGAAATAAGTGTCTTTTTGTAAACCTTTCGGAATATGATTACCTCCTTCTAAATAGACCCAAGCTACTTGACTCTTTTTTTAATTTATGTATCCTAGAAGCTCTCCCTTTCAGGATTGACCACACGTAAACAAATTCTACTTGAATCTATCTAAGTAATTGCGCTTCGGTTTTCTTTACTTTAAGCTAGAGGCTAGTCAAAACATGTATTCGAGCCTTGTCCTAGACTGAGACGAATTGTTAATATCGAAAAGAATCCGAATAGAAATCGAATCTGATGAGCTCCTTCTTAATTATATACTTTTATATCAAAAAAAAATATAGAGAGCCTTTTTATAATTCACGTGTCTGGTGATGTTATCAAGAAAAGATTCTCATTTACAACTAAAAATAACGTTATCTTTTCAGAATTTAGGAATTTAATCTAGGGACTTTTTCCGGAGTTTTATTAAACTAATAAGAATATCTACATCTAATGAGGAGGCTTCTATCTAAACTAAAAAAAATGCCTTTCGGCAGCTCTCTTCTCTGGGGAATCCACGAATTTAAACCTAGGAACATCTGACTATATGAGACTCTCATTAACATTAAAAGCTTGACTAAGCACATCAGAACCTTTAAACTATCCTTTCTTCTCGAGTCTTATATATAATGGGACTCCTTTATACGTTTAATATACTCAAAGCTTCGGAGGAAATGGGATACTTACTAACGAGTGATCAATTAAGGACTACCTCTTTTAAGCTTTTAAAAATCCTTCTTTATACTTTAATTCTAGAATTCCCAGAGATTCCCTATTTTAAAAGTAACAAGAGACTTTCTTTTTACTTTTTAAGACACCTACTTCAAAAAGCTCTAGGCACTGCCCAATTGTTTATTTGGGCTTCGTATTTTAGAAGCTTGGAATAGTTCTCTCAATTTATTAGACTTGTCCTCTATTCCATTAGTTCATAACGAAAAAGTTTTTTTAGGCTACACCTGTTCGCTGGAATTTGACTTCTTGGTGAAAAAAAGAAGGGGTTTTCTAAGTAGGTAGGGTTTTGTCCGAAATTCTAAGGCACTAGAGTACTATATATAATCTTTTAAATAGATTAAACCAGGACCGCGTAAGTGCTTTATTTAGGAAGATACAAATAAGAAAGGTTTGTCTTGTCGGCTAAAAATTTCAATTTGCTCCAGATTTCAAAA
Organism: Pelargonium x hortorum; assembly: GCA_036897525.1. Lineage (NCBI taxonomy): Eukaryota > Viridiplantae > Streptophyta > Magnoliopsida > Geraniales > Geraniaceae > Pelargonium > Pelargonium x hortorum. The sequence goes on from JAYMTJ010000042.1 coordinate 14,384, forward strand.
ATATAGGAGTCAAAAACTAGTTTTCCTAGAAGTCGGAGGTGTGCATTTTCAGTAAACAGGATTTCTGCTCGGAAGGACCCCATTTCCTAGTAATATTACAAAGAATTAAAGGTAGTTACCCTTTTCAGTACTTTTACTACGAGACTCTTATTCCTCAACTGCGGTAAAGCTAGCATGCTAAATAGAAAAATATCCTATACAAATAGAGGCCTATAGTATAGTAAACTAGTGCTCTCTATAACATAAACTTATAAACTTAAGATAAGTTTCGGTGTAGGAACACTCACTTTATCTTTTGTATTTTTATTAAATGCTTGCGCTAAAGATAGCTTGTATCCCCTGTGTACCTAGAAGACTCAGCTCCTTCCCAAGTTTTTGGTATTTTCTTTTTATATAATTATGCACTTATTACTTCTCTTTTTTTATAACTAGACACACAGTACTCTAAATTTTCTTATATAAGTAAGCAAAACCTTAAAAAATGAAAGGCATCCGCGTCGGAACAAGACTTTATCAACAAACTTCTATAGCTTAGCGCAATCCGATTATCACTATATTCAACTTTTTAATTGTTGTAAGATACTGCCCATACACAATGAAGGGAATCTATAAACAAGGAAAGGATTCGGGATCTATTCTTGACTTTTGACAGTTTACTATGGAACTTGAACCAGCGACATGTCCGAGCAAGAGAGCTGCGATCTAGCCATCAAAGGGAGTGGGCGTACTAAGATAGAGCCTATTAAAAAACTAAAGCTATTTTCAATATAAGAGGTACATAGAAAGATTCATAGTATTTAGTATTTCCAAGTAAGATGTTCTACTATAAAGAAAAGGAGTGTTTAATGGATCGAAGAGTTCTTTATTGTACTTATATAAAATTAACCCAAGCCTGATTTGTACGCTAAGGTTTATTTTGCAAGAGTTAAAGGGCCTCTCTTGCCATAATATATAAATCCTACAAGGATCCTCTCCTTAGGCGCTTCTCGTTTCAATTTATTTTGAGTAGAATTTAGGGTCTTATTGCAAGGATATCCATTTTTGTTACTTATTATCAAAGATTTTGGGTTGTACACTTAAAAGCACAGGTTGGTTAGGTAATCTAATCAATTTTTCCTTTTTCCGGATTCTTTGAGTTGAAACCTTGATTTTTAGAAAGGTACCCGTTTCTTAATAAAAAGAATATTAAAACACTGACTTTTCTTTAGACACTCTTGATGAAACTGGAAAACCCGAAACCTGATTACAAACAGTGAAAATAGTATATGCTCTCGTACAAAGGTTCTGAACCGACAAACATTAAATCCTAAGCTTCTTAAATAGTTATTTGAAAAGCCTTTTTTTGCTTAACACTCTAAAAAAAGCAGTCATATTATCAAGTACAAGTATAACCGACCCTTTAGTATGCGAGTTCCTGGTTTCCTGTGGGTAATCTGTGATTGACAAATAAAGTAGGATGCTAAATACTTGTATTTACTAACAAAAGGATCCACTTAAACTGACTAGGACTTCTTAACCGGAGCCTGTATCAGTATTGAAACGGAAATCCTTACTATAAAATTCGAAAGACTAGGTTCAAATCAGAATCTTTGGATTACTTACTGTGCAACCTGTTTTTCAAGCTTCTGTAGAATATAACTACAGGGCAAACTCCCTATCTAGTGTAAAATTATGATATATTCTTGTTACCTTAAAGAAAAGAAAGAGTAACAGGGGGGCTCCTTATTTGTGCGCAGTGCTTCCGTGGAGAAGGAGCCTTATCTACTTTAACACAGAGAATTTTGAAAATGAAAATCGTGTATATCTAGGTAATTTCATTTTAAGATTTATACCCTATCGAGCTTTTATATCGTGGTTTGCACAATCCCGTATTGTCTTAATATGAGCAGTCATCTATTTAAAAAGGATACCTAAAGTTACGAGCTAAGAGTTTTAGACAATATAACTCTTCTTAAAATAGCATGCATTTTTGCACCCCTTCCCTTTGAGAACTTTAGTATACAGATTCCAAATTTAAGGTAAGGGGTTTTGGTTTGTCAAAAATTTTAGTTATAGAAAAAGCACACTTTCATCCGTTAAAATAGACCCAGCTGCTTAATTACTCATGCAACGGAGATACTAAGGATATGCAGGTATGTTTTAGTCTGAGTTAAAGCGCGGAGTTAAATCAATGACATCATAGTAAAAGACCCTCTCAGTACTGAAGTGAAGCAAAAGCATTAATCTCATCTAAACCTGGAAAATGCCTTCTTATAAAAGTTTTTTCTTTGTTGTCCGAAAGTCTAGCGAAACTTTCAAAATTGAGTATAAGAGAAACCCTCCTTGATGGATAGAGCACCTAGTACTACTTTCCTATAAACTCCTCCGGAATGCCATAAAAGAGTCAGGTATACTACGCTTCTAGGTTGGTAGAACACCTAGCTAATAAAATAATGAATTGTCATGCAAAGGTTCAAGTCGAGTAAACCCGAGGTATCCTGTTTATAGTTTCTGTCTTTTTTTAGAAAGATCCAAGGATTTCTTGATGTTAATATAGTATAAGGTATGCCTGGTACGTTTGGTTTGTTACTCCCAGGTTAGCTCAAGATTTTTGTGTTATCGATTAATCGGAATTCTCCTGTCCCCAAAACGCTAAGGAAATTGCAAAACATCTCTTTCAATAAAAAAGTCAATCATAATTACTTCACATCCGATCTGGTACTATCCGTAGACGTTACGCACAACTGATAGACCGACTTATTTATATATACTAGATCCGGTTTAAATTAACGAATTAGGAAGAATAGCCCTAGAAAAACACGAGAGCCCTAAAACTTTGTTTAAAAACTCGTTAGTACCGATCCCCAGTAAACCCATGCTAGACATAAGAAAATCACTGATACCCAGCCTTAACTAAAGAGGGACTATTTCTAATAAAGCGAGTAATAGAAAATATTTTCGAGTTAAATGAGAGTCTCTTTGTGAGGCATTTATTTCGTATATGTCAATCTCCCAACTCAAACTGGGTTACTATAAACATTTTAGTAGTAAAAAAAACTTGAGACTTCGTCTACAAGATAGGACAAACTAACTAATTGGAGTACCGAGTCTTTAAGGTACGAATATTTTAACAAAAGCAGATAGGAGTACGTACATTATCATTCTCTAAGAAGCTGGCAAATTCTAACTAGGGGTGGTATACGTACTTAAATAGTACCTTGTAGACTCAGACCTGTAATTATAAAAAAGCCTTCGCAAGATATCTAGGAAGCTCTTGCTTCAAATCAGTTAAGAATGACCCTTACATTCATTTTTTATAGAGGCACTCAATTGTCTAGGCTTAGCGCTTTAGTCATAGGAAATTAAGACTTTAGTAAGTTTAGAGGGCACCATATCCATATTCTATTTCATTTTCAAAAAGGATCCCTTTTTTTATACACAGTAATGATAGGCATATGACTGTTTCCTTACTTCTTTCTAGCTTCCTCTTTTTAATGAAAGGTAACCACTATTTAGTATTTAGACTCCTAGAAACCCACCCTTTAGCTGGTAAACCTTTGGAATTAAGAAAAAAGTTTGCTTACTATATTTTTAGAAACTTTGCTTTTTCGGGGGTTCTCTAAAGAAGACTTCCCCAGGAATAATAAGATTTAAGGAAGTCCGCTTATCTGGAATATCGAGAATTGAAACTCTAGTTTTTGGGAGAAGTTAGCTTTAAGGGAATAAAACTAGGCTTCCCTTTTAGGTCTTTATAAATGAAATTCTAGTAACGTTAAGGCAGTACTTTCTTCATCGGGTATTTTCCTAAAGGAGTTGACTAACTATACAGTAAATCTTAAATCTCATAAATCAAGTCAAAGCAATGTGGAAATGAATATAATTGAAAAATTCTAAGAATTAAACGAACAGTTTTCAGTAAGGGGCAGTACTCGGTTATAGTGGTACAGAGTAGAGTCAAGGATTTCTGCTTGTTTAGTGATAGGCTGCGGGTTCCTTCGGTACATTCTCCGTTCTATTACGAGAAATGCCTCGTTATCGAAAATCTATTTCATTATTTTAAGGTTTTGAGTCCGGAATACGAAGATCTTGAATTGACTACCTCTTTTAAATAGTGCAATAAATGCTCTTACTGCGTGAAATAGAAATCCAAAAAAGTGTTGGTAACACCTAGGTGTAAAATAAGGAGTACTCTAAAAAGATAAAAATCATCTTAAGCTCTCGGTATTTATATCTTATTCTTCTTAAGGCATTAAGGCAAAGAGGGTTTTCACTTTTTTATATAGAGTATTCTTAATTATATGAAGTAAAGTCTCAGATATTAGGAATTTCAGGGAATACAAACCTTTTGAACTCTTTTTGAAGATTGTAAAAGGGGGCTTTTCGGGTTTTTATTTAGGGCTTACTTTGTTTCCTAGGTTCTGTATTTTTCCTTCGAAGACTCTAGTAATTCAAACGAGGTTAATAAGAGATCCGGAAGTCTACGGGTTTTCAAGATATGGGTAAAAGATTCCCGATTTATACTTTAGAATTAGATAAAACTTATCCAAGCAGCAGCTGTGATCCTAATTTCACGGATAGTTTTTAAACTGCTTACTTATAACATCAAAATAAAGAAAAGTTCTAGAAACTCAAGAGTTAAGCACTAAGAATTTATAAGTTCCCCAGAAAAAGCGTGAATAAAGGACAAGGGAGCCCTCGCTGTACTAAATGGGTATGGTTTTCAAAAGAGAGCATTGCTCATAATAAGGAAAGTCTTAGATCCAGGATTTTTTGACTCTAAGCCAATCCTAGCTTAGCTAACAAAAGTAACCCCGCTTTAGGATTAGAAGTGCTCTTGACTTGCTAATGACTAAAAAACTAGTACAAACGAAACTCACTACGGAGAGGCTCCCCCTTTACTTTGACTTCTATTTAAATAGCTTTATTCTCGCTAGAGAAACAACACCGACGGGAAGAATAAACTTTCACCTGACTTATTATTACTTAGAATTTCTCTATTCATTAACAAATTGACGCTAGGGAAAGGCGGCTTAAGGATTGTCTTTTTATCGAAAAGGAGAAAGTCCTTCCTACCGACCAGAACATAGTGAGGATGTTTTTTGTTTGTAGTGGGTTATAGATATACTGACTTACACTACAGGAACACCAATATACTATTCTTGACTTTCTTGATTGAACTTATCCTAAACTTGTTATTCTAAAGAGATAAACACCAATATCATTGCAAAGAATACAAGAGAGTATTCAGGATTTTTAATCTATTTGTATATAAGTAATTTCAAAAACCCTTTCTTAGTAAAGGGCCAACACTCGATCGTATTCCTAGCGCTTTAATAAATGGTAATCTAAGCGATTTATTTTGAAAAAGCATATGAGATGGGTTTTGTCCGAACCGAAATTCTAACTTGTACTATTCAATTTTTTGTTAGAGGATGCCCCAGATTACTGACGAATAACACAAATGAAAAGAACAAGGGCTTTTCAAGAGACATGGAATAGGTTTAGCTTTTTAATTATAGGCATTTACTCATCTCATAGAAAAACCTCTTCTAATGATATACCTTGAATATATAACAATATAGCAAGGACTCCACTTGTTTCTTACTTTTATTTATAAGACTACGGATCTATTGTTTTAAACCTATAAAAAGACTTTTTTAATAGCCAATATTTGTAAGGTTGACTACTCTAAATTAGAGAGCGCCTGTATTAAGATTTGTAAATAAAAGGAAGCCCTATTATTAAAATGAAACCAAGAAAAGGCAAGAAGTTAGGGTTAAGTAATAAAATCCCTGTTGAGTTAAAGATCTCTTTAAGGGTTCAAGGCACGACTGTGCTTTTAGTTATAGGAAAGTACAGGTCTTGCTTATAAGAATTTACACTAAACTTATTAAGAGAATTCAAGTAAAGGTTCACTTCTATATATATTTTTTGACTATTACAGAAGAAAAACGAATTACTAGTAATCCCATCCTTTCAAAAGCCTTAGAGCCAATAAATTGATAAGCAGGGTAATTATGGACTACTTAAGATAGAATTCCTTGGTTATGAGTAGAATAAGTCAGACATTAACTACCCTTATTATTAACCATTAGTAGTTAGGGTGTAATTTCTACTAATATTAGTAGTTAAATCAACCAATTCTAAGGCAAGTGTGAAATTAGTACAAGAAAGGAGTAAATGCATTTTTAAATCGACCCGTTCTGTTAGTAAAAAGGGAAGAGAAGATTAGTCAATTTAGTAAGAATTTGTTTAAGAAATATAAGTAAGTAAGCTTCATAAAAGCGAGTCAATTTAGAGATCTAGAGCCTATGAGTATTGAAGGCCGGCTTTTTTGTTAAAGTAGAATCACTTAGTTAAATATCCATAGAATTTCTTTCATGCAGTATACCCTATAAATTTCTGTTTGATATCAGGGAAAATAGAAAAAGTTTACTCCCTGTACTGGTATCCAAATCTATTTGACTCCTTAATATACATATACAGGAAACCTAGTTACAAGTTCTTGAGCTGTAAGGAAACGGTTTGCGCTCCTAGGAATCTCTAGTACAATTCCTTCTTTATGTAGGACTTCTCTAATTGCTAATTGTAAACTCTTTATTTCGGCTATATAAAGTATAAGTAGAGTAATACTAAACTTTACTGAATCTAGTTGTAAGTCCTAACCGAATGAGTCGAGGATACCTTTAAATAATGGTTAGTTCTAGTTTATATAGTATACAGAAGGCTAAAAGGAAACAAATTAACCCAGTTGTAAACAGTTCCCTATAACTTTAATACATTCCGAATGGGAAACGTAGGAACGTAAAAGCAGCATCTTAGTTCATACTTAATTCAGTATTTGTCTCTACTAGAATCAAAGTCTAGGGCAGGAACTTTATAAGAATTCTTTGGCTTTGGGCTTCATTTTTTTACGCTTGACTTACTCCTAAAGCTATTAAAACCGCGATAATGGTACAAAATACAGAATAAAACAGCTACCAAAAAACGCACTCAAGCTACATGCAAAACTACTTGACAAAGAGGAAACAAACGGTAAAGACAGAAAGTATATCATAGTACAGTCGTGTGCTTGGACTACATTAAAAAAAGAGTTTTGATATATAATCTAAAATACAAGACCTATTACCTTATTACAACAAGTTTAAGAAATAGGTATGAAAAGTATAATTGATTTCTAAATTAGAGACACACAGCCTATAAAAAAGATTAATGTGTTGGGAAGTCCTTGGCCGAAGAATTAAGTAATTGTTTAAGTTAAGTAAGCTGAAAAAATAGTGGCCAATAAAAAAGGAATCTTCAATTAAGCCCTTTTTAAAATTGTAGTAAAAGCTAGACTCCCATTTTTGTTTACTCGTGATTTTAATCACTTAGATACAAGGTCTTCAGTTGTTACTTGAGAACCCCTCCTATTCCATTCCAAGCCTTACTCGAGTATAGTTATAAATTTTTTCAATGGGCTATATCTTAGTACGATGAATTCTCTTTTTAATGGTTAAATCGAGGCTCTTAAGACATGTGAAAGGTTCAAGGCGCGCAGCTTTTTTCAGTATAAACCAGGTTATTTTGAGCAAATGAAACTTTTATCCTATAAGAGCCTTTATTTTATAAGATTCAAATAAGCCAGAATCAATAGAACAAGCACTCTTTAGAATTCTTTTAATAAGAAGCTCTTGTACTTACTTCTTAATCAAACTTGAGACATACATCTTCAGTCTTAAGAAAAAGAAAGGCTAACCTCAAACCAATTTGATCGGATTAGCTAAAATTAGAAAAGCCCCTTATTTACATTTACAGAACAGAGTTGACTTCCTAAAGAACCTTTTCGGTGAAGCAAGCCTCTAATCTAAGAAAGGAGTCCCTGACGACAGGAAAACTGGCTTACCCAAAAGGAGAGCTCTATATCCCTTTGAAATGAAACCAAGGCACTTTCCAATCAAAGTGTATCTTTTAGAGGAATTTCTTAGACTTTTGACTACTTTTTCTAGAATCGAGGATCATTCCTATAGTAAAATGCGCTTGAGGACTTTGACCGCAGGTGGATTTTGAACATTGAATCTTATGGGCTTCCTTCTATAAGTACTTGTTTTTATACTATTAGAAAAACTTAGGATCCTAATACCAAGAAAAGCCCTCCAATTGACATTCGAACCAGGGGATCTCTATACTTTCAAATCCCTAAAAAGCAAAAGGGGTCCCATTGATTTGACAGTAGGTGAAAATTGAACAACGAAAAAACCGAGTTCTCCAAGAGAAAGGGTCTTTTTAGAGTCCTCTTTTTTAGAAAAGTTGCGTTTTGTATAGATGGAAAACCTATCCAAACAAGTTTGCCTTGGGAAGAGGTGTTGAAAACAAAATTTCCATTCTGCATAACTGTGAAAGCTTATACTTTTTGACATTTGAAACTTAGCAAACCTACCTCCTTATTTACAGAACTGACCCCTAATCAGTAAGACTTTCATTTCAATTTGACAATTTCCTACTACTTTTAGAGATTTGAAACTCCTACTATCGAGCCTCACTTTAGAATACCTTGTTCAGACCCCCTTTCTTTCAATCGCTCTTCATTTGAGATTTTAGACTATAAATGCCGTTCCTTTCTTCTAATGCCTTTTCGGAGCTTCACCTTTTGTTTACTGCTTTTTAAGAGAGAGCCTCCCAACCCGCCTGTAACACCTAACTTTAGGCGAGAAAGGCAAAGACATAGAACCGAGGAAAAACCAAATCCTTCTTTGCTACAATACCCAATTTCATTTCAATTGAAAGGGAGAAAGTTCAATACGAAGAATACACTTTGATACCACTTCACCTGGATCTTAGAGCTGCTTGAGAATGAGAAACAAACTGACAACACAGAACAACTACCTCATTGCAGGAAACCCAAGTTACTTCCTACAGTCAAAGCGAATACAAGCCTGCCCAAAAACCCATTATCTTATCTAGCCTAGGATGCTTTTCTAGTTAGAGTACCGAGGCTGACCTATTTCATAGCCTTTTTCGACTTCTTTTATCAAGAAGATACCTGGCTTTAGCTTCACTTCACACCACTATCCTGACTTTCCAACTCGGCTCCATATTCATACTCAATCCCAGCTAACCCACCAAGAGCTCCCTCTCTACACTTTGACAGGAAACTTCTTCAGTCTCTCTTTTCAAACTACAGAACATATCTGCCCTTTATCGAACTAAGACAATCCGCGCGGTCAGGGACTTGTCTTGAGTTCCCTGATACTCAAAGAAGAGATAGAATCCTAGGAAACAGTAGAGTCAGGAGTCGTAGTCAAAGTCTTCACTGCTGAACGGAAAGAGAGGGAGAGAGAACCTTACGATCGAAAGAACACGAGAAACAGAAAGTAGATAGTAGAAGTTACCAAGCCCTACCATCTCGTACACTCATACAAGAAAGAAGAGTGAGTGAAAGCGCTGCTAAACTGGAAGCGAGAGATGCGTCAAAGTGCCCAATTTCTACCGTCTCATCCAACCAATTCCTAGCAGCCAAGAACATGAGAAACAAGAAGAGTGAACTAGATCTCAACTTCGGGGTGCCCAATCCCTTCATCTAGATTCTCTCACTCAGTAACCCCTTTCGAACCAATGCCCCTCAATTTACAGTCCGCCACTTTCACTGCGGGTTCTCGCTGTATCTTCCTTTTGCGATTCATATAAGGAAACGTGGTCTAATTATCTGTTGCACTCTATTTCAGTGATTTAGATTCTTTCATAGAATCTCTTTGAACCCACGACTATCCTTTTTCCATACCGACGTTCTAACCTCAAGTTCATATACTCTGACTCGAATGCCTACCAAACAGATGAGTTTGTGTACTTTCTCTCTCTCGAATGCCTACCAAACAGATGAGAGAGAGTCATAGAATCAAAGTTCTCTTTCTCTAAGCTAAGTGATTTAGAATAGGTATCGATCAGTGTGTCCTGGGTGAACAATAGAAGAAGAAAAGCCCCCTATCTCTACTACTACATACATAGCTTAATTGAAACAAAGGTAAGAATATTAAGAAGACTCCTTAAATAGGAAAGACTGACCAGTCAAAGAAAAGCTAGGTCAAAGCTTTTCACGAGCTTACTTTCTTCTATCTAGAATGTCATTTTTTTATAGTTTAGGTACCTTTTCATTTTGAATCTTTCTCCATCCGGCCTAGAGCCAACCTTTCTTTTGAAGGACTTTAGACAGCTCAATCAGGAAGTCAGAGGTGCGAAGCCCTTTCATGGAAGACATCCCAGTATCCAACTCCCATTAAGTGGCGCGGAAAAGCTATCCATTTACTAGAACAGGCAACTACTTAACCAAGCACTTTCCTTTAGAAGCGTAGAAGCTAAGAAACCTGATTAGGCCTGAAAGTCAAAAAGGCTCCTGTTACTGTCTAGAAGAAGGTCTTTGATCTGCAGTTTAGATACCCACGAACCTACCCGAGAGGCTCCCTTTATAGTATAGTAGTAGAAAGACTTTCAAAAAGAAAAGAAGGAAAGAATAGAACAAGAGAGACAATATAAGAATAAGAAGAAGAGAAGAAAACTCAAAACAGTCAATATCTTTCTTTCCTTGGGAAATCAAGACACTAAAGAAAAGAAGAAGAAAGAGAGAATCCAATAGCAAACAAGAACCCAAAGAACAAGAAGAAAAGAAAGAGAAAGACAATAGCAGAATACCAAAGAGCAAGCAAACAAGAAGATTGAGACCAGCTTTCTTGGTTGTCCGAGACCCATTTATACGAGTTTGATAGGGTTTTCCGGGATCGACACTTTTATTGGGTTTACTATAAGGCCAGCATAACTTTTCGGAATTGAAAGAGGTTTTGTTAGCTAAAATGGGTTTGAGACTTTTTCTCGTAGTCGAAATCTGACATGCTGAAAACCCGAGGTCCCCAACAGAAGTACTTGATTTTAGACCGAATTTTGAAGAAAAGTTTCGTTTTGTATAGCGAGAAAAAAAAGCTTACAAAAAGACCTTTGACCAAGGTGAAAGAAATTGAAGAATTCCGTTTTGCATAGCAGGAAAAGCTTGTACTTTTTAAAAGAGAGTACTTTTGGGAAGACCCGTTTCTCGCCCCTCTTTTCGAATTGCTTACAACTTTTTTCTTACTTTAGCCTGTAAACTACTCAATTCTCTTAACCGGGAAATCTCTCTCCTTTTTCTCTTTTCACTTCAATTTTAGGAAATCTAGGTACTGACAATCAAAGGAAACCCCCGAAACCTGCTCCACAAAACTAGCCAAACTTCAAACTAGAAGGGATAGCTTTTCTAAATGAAATAGAAACCTTACTTCGTACTCTTCATACTAAGAAACCTACAAAAGAGCCCTGCTGCGCCTGACTCCTTTGACTTTGATCGATCAACCCTTGACCTATCTGGGCTCGACCTGGTGGAGCTATCAGGTTACTCTCTACCTTCTTTCTTATCGACCTACTTACGCACTCTCTTTAGTGTTTAGAGCTCTTCGACTAGACACTTTACTAAGCTACCCCTACTATTCATTCCTATCCCTACTCTGTACGGCTTACAATTCAATTCAAATACTCAAAACCCTTTTGTTAGAAGCTTGCTTTTACCAGGCTGCAGGATTCCTTAGAAAGACTCTGAACTTGCCCCAACCTATTCTAAAAGAAAACCTTGAATTCTCTGCCTCCAACCCCTTCTCACCCTCCAGTCTGTAAATACAAGATTGACTATCATAGCATAGGAAACAGGAATGAAAAAGTCCTACAACCCAGCACGCATTATCAGCCAGGATTCCCCATAGCCCATCAAACTTCCTACTTGGTGACTTGGATTTCTCCCTTGCTTACAGCTCTCAATATACAAAGGAATCCCTTATTCTATCAAATTCTATCAAAACTGAGATTCTAACTCAATCTAAAAGGGGCTAAGCCTACCCCAAACGCAGGGTTTCCTCGATTTCTTCGTTTTTCTTACTTTATAATATCAGGCTGGTAGACTTTTCTGAAAAGAAAGGCCCGTCCTATAAGCAAAACAGGCTTGATAGATTTGAGGGGGTTTGAAATTGAACAAGTCAAAAATGAAGCATTACCTAGGAGAAAGCCCTGAAATTAGGCCTCTTTTTTTAGAAAAGTGACGTTTTGTATACAAGCAAAACCTATCAAACTCAATCTCCCTTGGAGAGGGACTTCGGAGAAAAAGAAAATTCCGTTTTGTATATACGCAAAAGTGAGTCCTTTTTCAGTCATTTTAGAAAATCTAGGTACTTTCTTTCCTATTTGACCTCGAATCCCGATAAACAAAACGTCCCTATCACTTCATATATCTAAAGAGTCCCTGTCTCATGAAACAGCTAACCTCTATCTAGATCTCAAACCCCAAAAATCTCGCTATCTTGTGAAACAGGCCCGCCACAAAAGCGACTGGCTGCAGGAAAAGCCTGGCCCTTTTCACATTCGAAAGGGTTTTCTCAAAAAGCTCACTCCTTACTGAAAGGTATCGAAGAGAAGTTGACTTTAGAAAAAAGGCTCTAGTTACTAGAAACTCTTGCTTTTTACCGAGGGTGTATCTATCCGCTTTATCAGGCTCTTCTTTCCCTTCAAAGTTTCAAAGTCTAGGCTGGATGCATATACAGTGACAAGTTCTCCCTATCCTATTCTTGTTCTTGCTACTCCTCCTAATCCCAAACAAGACAGGTTTCTAAAAGACAGAATACCACGAAACCAGCATAACATAAAAAGCAACCCCTCCCTTCAAGAAAGAGAGTACTAAAGCCAAAGCTCATTATCATAAAAAGTTGACCGAACAGAAGTGACTGAATCCCATTTCTCTTGAGTTTAGGAGTCCGGTATCTCCCTACTATCCGCCCTATTTCACATCCAAATTGACCTTTTTTCTTTAGGAATTTCCGTATCTTTCTTTTATAGAATAGAGATTCCTTTTAGTTAGCTAGATCCAGAATAGACAAATCAATCAGAGGCAAAACCAAGACTCAACTAGGAATGAATCGAAAAAGCTATCCCAACCGTACCTTCTATAAGCAAGCTTACCTTATTGAGAAAGCCTGTAGAATCCTTGATCTTATCTAAACTGGAACGCAGCAAAGGTTTCTTCTAGAAAAGAAGCAAGAAAAGTTGATAGGATAGAAGCTTTTTCATCAAGAAACAAAATGAGGTAATGCAATTCACAAGAAAGAAAACAAGTTTCCCAGTATATAGGACATTTCTACTCTACATACAGGAGATAACAGTATCTGCTATGTCTTGATCTTCTATATAGGATAGGATAAAAAGAAAGCAAAGAAAGAAAACAAGATAAGAATAGGTAACAAAGAGAAGCAACCCGTAGAGGGCAGCCTCGCGCGCGTACTTTCATTAGATTAGAGGAGTTCCTTAGTTTGAATATGAATAAGAGAAGAGAAAGACCAAGATAAAGAGAGTGGGAGAATAAGAAAAAGAAGAGGTATCGCAGATAAGAATGAAATAAGACAAAGACATAAAGACAGAATAAAAAAAGGAAGGTAATGTAATTAGCTTGGAAAGAGAAGTGCTGCTATTGGACTAAAAGAAGAAGAAGAAAACAAGAAGAGGAAAGAAGAAGATAGAAGACAAAAAGGAATCCCCTAAGAGTAGAAGAGAGCCTTTCCTCGATTTAGACCTGTTTTGCTTGGTTTGACGTGTATAGCGAGTAGACTTTTTTCAGAATGGAAGACTTTTCCTTTAGTCAAATCGGGTTTCTTACTTTTCTCGTAGGTGAAAATTGAACAAGAATTTTTTAGGCGTTCCCTAGGAGAAAGGCCTTTTTTGGGTCCAATTTTGACGAAAAGTTGCGTTTTGTATAGCGAGGAAAGCTCTCAAATTAGCATTTGCCTTGGAGAACTACTTTGAAGAATTTGAAAATTCCATTTTGTATAGATGGAAAACCTTGTACTTTTTTGTTCAAACCCCAGGCTCAGCTCTCCTCAAAAAACCTTTAGCATTGATTTCTAATGTATTTGTAATCCCCTGCTTTGTAGCTATGTACCTCAGTCCTTAGTACTTTATCTTAACAATCCCTACTTTTCACCCGAAAACTGGGAAAGATCTCTCCTTACTTTCCTTCCTTGTCATTCAAAACCTTTTAGAGCAAGGAAAAAAGAAAAACCAAACTTTATAGCACTCCCACTTTACTTTAGCTTATCCGCTTTCAAGTAGAACCCGAGAAACAAGCAACTCCTCAAACTCAAGAATTTCCTGTCAATAAAGAGAAAGAGACCAGGAATACAGATTAGATAGAATCACACTCAAGTTTATACTGTCTGCTGTTCGGGTACCCGTTTTGCGCCTCTTTTATCATATCAATTAGAATTGCTTACTTTATTATAGAATATAGAATAGATAAGATATTAGCTCTTTTTTAGCTAGACCCCCTTTGAAAGCCCCCCTTAGAAAACTGACAACAGAAACTCCAGTGATGTCAAACACCTCTTGCACTAAATCTAAGTACAGGTAAATAGAGAAAGAAGGAAAAACAATCTTGATAGCGCTGCTATTGGATTACCTATCAACTGCTGCTATTGGACTAAAAGAAGAAGAAAGGCGACGAAGTCGGCAAGCTTACCTCGCGCGCGTACCTTACTATAGCTATAGTGTTTTCCAGGATCGATTTGACGCTTTTTATAGGTTTTGCTTGGTTTTGCGTATATAGCCAGTAGACTTTTTTCAAAAAGGAATCCGGGTTGTTAGCTAAAATTGGGTTTCTTCATTTTACCATAGTTGAAATTTGAACAAGCAGAAAGAAAGAAAACAAGCAAGCTTGCCTTACTTTACTAAGGAAATTAGGCCTGTTTTTTAAGAAAAGTTCCGTTTTGTATAGATGGAAAACCTTGCACTTTTTCAGTCATTTTAGGAAATCCCTTCCGCTTTTTTATACTCCATACTCGAAAGCCTCAAAACTATAGCTGCTGCATCTGAGTTGGTTGACTTTATTGACAGATCGACTTCTTTAATTACATTACCTGGTCTCTATCTTGAGGGCCCACTCATAGCTATAATGTATGTAATGTAATTCACTCTTCTCAAAATGAACCTGCTGCACAATTCTTTAGAAAGAGAACTAGGGCTCTTTCAACGGAATATACAAACTTTGAGAAGGTGCGAAGCAAGGTAATGCAATTCTTCTTTCCAGAATTGACTTCTTTGCTCAATAACCAATCCCAATAAACGAACTCACCCTCTTTTGACTATCTCAAACTTCGTTTTCCTTGTCGACTCATCAGTAGCCTAGTACCTGACAGCAAAGAAGTCCTTTGACCCAAAAAGCCCTCTTTCTTTTACTACAGGTAATGCAATTAATGAATTAAGAAGATTGAAGAGGAGTTTCTTAGACTTTTTTATTGATTTGACATATAGCTAGACTCATTTTTCTAAAACCCAATCCATTTCATTAGCTAAATTCGGTTTGATAGGTTTTCCATGTATAGCCGGTAGACTTTTTCGAAAAGATATGGGACTCCTATAAACAAAAGTGGGTTGATAGATTTGACAGTGGTTGAAATCTGTACAAGATTTTTTAGGCATTCCCTAGGAGAAAGCCCTGAAATGAGGTCTGTTTTTCGAGAAAAAAGCAGCCACGTATAATAGCAAAACCTATCAAAGTGCATTTACCAAGGGACGAGGCTCAAACAAAAAGAAAAATTCCATTTTGTATAGTAGTCAAACTCAGGCTTTTGAGTCATTTTGAATTAGGAAATTGACCTCCCATTCCAGAATTGACTCCACTACTCGTTAATCAGTCCCAGCAAACCTACTCCTATATCCCTAACTTGCTTAAATAAGCTAGCCCAAAAAAAGCCAATAAAACCAGGAATCTAGACGAAAACGAATCCTGCCAAACAAAAGAGAGACCCAGCATGCATGTCAAGCCTCTTCTGTTTATGTACCAAGTGTTTACCTATTCAACACGCTTACCTCCAATTTGTATCCATTTGAATTGCTTACTTTTCATTTTGAGAGAATTAGCTGCTTTTTTACTAGTCCTTTTGATCTTATCTTATAAACTCCCTGCTTACAAAAACGCCTGTCTGGGGAATCCCAGAGAGCACTCAAACAACAAAGCAGAAATGAAGCATTACCTTTCTTTATCAATTTAGACCTTTCGAATTTCAATACCTATCTTCGATACCTTCTTTCATTTCTCCTTTAGAACTCTTTCATTACTGAAATTCTACAATTCTATCTAACCCTATAACCGGGCTAAGCCTACCAAGCCGCTTCTTTTTCCATTAGATCTATCTCGTTATCAGGCTTTTGAGAATATCCTGTAGAAAACTAACAGCGCCCGGGAAAACTCTCGAGACTTGATACTAAAGAATCCTGGATGAAAGAGTTCTCTGTGACCAAACCTACTGCACGACTTTCCTTAAAATGAGAACTGGAACACTTTCAAACTAGGAAAGATACTGACTTTCATAGTAGACTTCATTAATTACATTACCTTTCTTTTGACTTCTTTTTCTTATAGTTATAGCCTATTCGTGACACTTCAATCTTCAATTAGTTCAAACCTAGGAGCAACCTTCAACCCATTCACACTAGGAAATCCCAAGACCTACTCTTCTAAGAAATCAAACCCCTCTCTCATATTGCTAGATCTGAAATAGAAAGGTGTAACTTACCAACAATGAATCAATCACTTAGGTAAAGAGACTTTGTGAAATGCCTGATTCTATAAAAAGGGAACTCCTAAGTAGCCAAAAAGGGTTCAATCCTAACGAAATGTAAGGGTTCGAGCCAGTTCATTTCAATTGTAACTGTAGCAGTTTAGCTTCCTTTTTAAGGCTTCTTCAATGTCTTATGTGTTTATCAATAAGGAAGATGGTGCCCTAGTAGCGTCTTGATAGTATCCCATTTACCGAGTCAACTCTGAGTTTAGGAGGTTATACGTATAGTACTAAATTGGGGAAGCATTGATAACATACCTACCAACACCTGCGGAATCTGCTGATACTGATTCTGACCTAGCTGGCTTATTTGACTTTGACTGACTTGGCTTAATGGATTCTGAGCTAACCGACCTAGTTGCCTCTTCTTAATATTCATCTTTGTCTTACTTGCTAGACTTGTACCTGCACCTATACCTCCTCTTATTATAGCTACACCTGCAGCTAGGATCTGACCTGTCTTCGAATCTATCTTCGATACCTGTACTTGCCTTATGTATCTGGATTTGATTGAGAGTAGTGATAGTACTTAGACCCCCTTCTTCTTGTAGCAGCCCCGCTGTCTTCTTGTTGTTTGTAACTAGTTATAGATAGATGCTAGTTCTTATCTTGATTCTAGGGGATATCCTTCTTTGTCTTACTTGTTTATCGTTATAGAAGAGAGTTCCTAGGAGAAGCCGTATAGAGAGTCTACCTTACCGACTGCAGCAACGCGGAGGTAATGTAATTAAGATAGTGAAGTGGGCATATATACGCTATAACACAACCTCTTCTTTCGAATCTATCTGAGATACCTGTTACTGATACTGACTTTGTCTTTGACTTCTTTCTTTGTTTTCTTCTCATTCATTGGTTTAGACTCTGTAATTTACCTTTGTTGCTCCGCACCTTCTTCTTTTTTCTTCTTTAGAATTGGTTTTTTGGGATTAAGATGATAAGATATAAAGCGAGGGAACAAGAAAAAGAGTAAGAGGACGAATAGGCGTATATCTAATAGGTACAAGTAGGTAGGTTTTTGTTTATGTTCTTTAGCTTCTTCCACGCGCTATGTAGTCCATAGGGAAGTGAAAGCCTTATAAAGTCTAAGAATACGTTCACCTTACCGGCTGTAGCGATAGCGGAGTAAATCAAATGATTTCGTCTTCTTCTCTTTCAAACTACAGAAGTTAGATGCTCTGTATCGAACTAAGAGAGCCAGACCTTTTGATATTCTTTCTACGAATAGAACAGAAAACTAGGATGTAGCATGATTCTGAGTCGGCGGACTTGCTACTAGGAGCTTCTCTAGCCTTCATCCTTGGGAAAATCCACCTCATATTGGCAGAGATCTAGACTCCTTTCCCGATGTGAAGGCAACGCAAAAAGTTGTGAAAAATAACTTTGGAGACCTCATTCGCTAACTTAGGAAAACTCCTTACCTTAAATAAAATAGGACTCTAATTCTAATCCTGGGATTGGGTTAAGCGTAGCAAAAAAACTAGACTTTTCTTTTCTATTAGTTATTTCCTTTTTATGAAACTCCCATAACTTGGGTAGAATAACAAAAAAAGTTTGACTACTTGGAGAGGACTCTAAGACTTATGCTTTAGGGCTTTTAATATTTCTATATACTGAAACTCCTTTCTATAGTAGAGGGATTTGCCTATGTATATAGTTTCATAATTTCCGTGATTCTAAGGGTTTTTTAAATTATAAGGAGAAGCTTTCAAATTCTAGAGCATCCTGCGTAATATAACTAAATAGGGGTAAAAGATTCACTTATAAAAAAAAAAAATGATACAAGGGTTCGGTTTTCCTTGGTGTTAGGAACTCGTCTAGTCGGCGTATTCCCCTTTTATAGATCAAAGCTAAATACCTTTTTTAATTTGAAATGCGGGTTAACCCCTAAATAAAGTTAAAGAGCTCTGGTTTTTGGTGGAGTAAATACTATGGAAATAAAAGGTGGAAAAGTTCCAACTTCATTATCTCAAAAAGACTCAAAATACTATACTAAGATAAAGGTTTTTGTACATTCAAAGTTAAGGTCCTTGAAAAGGTAGTGGCAAATAAAATAATTAAGAATCTATAACTAATATTGTACCTTGGTCAGTTAGTTATTGTCTTTTCTTTCAAAGTATCTAGTAAATATAAAGAATGGACTAATACCAAAAGAAAGAGTACTTAAAAGAGTTAACAAACTTAGGAGTTTAGACCGAGCTCTGGCTTTTTCAGATCTCAAGATTAAAAGAACCAGAAGTTTACAAGAAAGAAATGACTAAAAAAGAATATCTCTCAGAGGAGGTTCTTGAATATATACATTAATAAGAGTAGCTTTCCTAAAGGTATCTTACAAAGTGAGTATACTACCTGCCATATTTACTTACTATAATTATAGGGTATAACAAGAATCTCTTCTTGCTCGAGTTGAACTCACGGCATAACTACAAATTTCTAAACTTAAGCTAAGCCGCGGAATTAGACTTGGTTAGTGTTTTATCTCTTACTTTTATATTAAACGGGTTCTGTCCTCAACTGTATTGTTGTGTTGTGGATTATAGGGGAACCCTGAGGTATAATGCTCTTATATACTTGCTTCATTTACAAACAAACCTTATTTGTTAGCGGACGCTCTACAAGGCAACAAGAACTCGCAGGATCTCGTACTTTTTTTTTTTTTAACAAATCAAATACAAGCAAGGCTGAGTACTTCTCAGGTTTACACGAAGTTTCACTAGACTAGAACTTGAATTAGAAATGCTTATCAGGAAACTGCTCCTTATTCTCCGGGAAATTGATTTTAATGGAAAGAATAATGGGTGACTACAAAAATAGGAGTTCTCACACTTAAAATTGAAAATAGATTGGTACCGGATTCCTTAGGTTAAGGGTAACACGGTATATTCAAGAATCCTGCTACACGAAGTATTTGTTTATTGACTCTTTTGCTAGAAACCTTCCCTTTGTGCGTGCCCTTGAAAAGTTGTTGCCAAGGCCTCGTCGTAGCATCGATCTCAGAAATCTTCTAGAGTAAATGAAGCCTAAAATATATTCGGTTAAGAAGCTAAGCCTATAGGCTTCTTTTTATTTATATATAGTATCTAAAGAGTCAAAATTTCTATTATATACGTTATATACGTTATATTCGTTATTAAAAAAGAAATATCAAAGCCGCTCTTAGATTTGGTTTTGGTATAAATAAAGGGTCTAAAAGAAAAAGGTCTACCCTGACGAAAGTCCAAAGCTTTATTCTTCTTTATAACAAGTAGAAGCCCTTGAGCATAGACTTACTTTTTAGCGTGCGACTCCTGACCGGGATATGCGTGAGATACAACGAGAACCTTTCAATAGATTTTTGATTTTCCGAGTAGTTAATTCTAATAAAGCTTAACTATTACCCTTACGGGGTTTGACTTCTCTTAGTTAGTGACTTAACTTGGTAAAGTTGTTCTTTTGCCAATGTGTATATATACCGGTTTTTAAGAAGCTTTTGAGTAGCTAGTTGAAAGTGTATAGTATAGGATCCCAGTTAAGGAATAGGTTGTTGAGGAAAAACTCTAGGTTCACACTTTATAGTGATCTGGGTTATAGCAGTTTTTCAGTCCCTTGTTTTCTAACATTATTGTAACTTGTAGTAGGACAGATGCTTTAATATAATAGAATATTAAGTGTGTTTAGATGTGTTTTTTCTGGTATAATTTTTTAGGAATTTCCTCGACAAATCAGAAAGCAAAGAGAATGAAGCAAATTACAGAGACATCTATTGATTTATATCAAAAGTTCCAAAAAAACTACCTTAGGCATAGCTCTAGGCAAAGGATTTTATTAGAAAAACTAGTGTTATACAGTTCCCCAGATTGAGACGTAATAGACCCTTAAGTCCTTAAATTCTAACTAGCTTTATTCATAGGAGCCTCTACGTTCGTTGGGGTCCTCGCAAGTCCTTGTATAAATATTAGGGCATTCTTCGATTTCATTTGTATTTGTTATCCTCAACCCTTTTGTTTTCGAGGAGTAACTACAAATTTTCATTTTAGATATGCTCTTTGTAAGGTCTTTGTATTCATTCTGTGTGCAAGTTTAAAGCTATTCTTCTTTCTTCTTAGACAAGTTAACCTTCCTTCAACAGCTTTAACCTTCTTTGATTGAATTAAGACTCTTTCAACTGTCTAGTTAACATATTCCTAACAACAGAATACAAATATCTAAGACTTCCGGCGTAAACATTAGAAGGATGCCTCAGCTGTCTTCCTTTAGACTCGCTTTAGCTACAACCAAAGATGTTAGTTAAATAGATCGTAAGGAAGGACGCTCTCTAGCATCAAGGTAAGCTCATTTGCCTGTTCATACACCTTTGCTAGCTTTACCCTGAATACAAAGCTTTGGTTGGACTTCCCTGTCTAGAATCGAATCAGTTACTTGCTTTTCCTGTATATTTTCCATTATATTATAACAACTTTTTAACTCTGCTGCACCTAACACGTAATAAAAGCTTAGGTGTCTACACTCAAAGAATGAACTCTCAACAAGATCAACTTTCCTTGCTACAACAAACCCTGTATGTAAGTTCCTAAACTATAAGGAAAATCCTAAGAATAGACTCTCAAACAAAATGCTAGACTTCAAACAAGATCAAATCAGCAGCTACTCGAACTAAGAATACAAAGACAGAGCTACACTTGCTATCACTGTCATGCAAGCGACACTTTCACAAGCACAACATGTCTCACACCACTGTTCGAAAGTCTGCCTTACATCCTGCCTAGATGAAGGTGACTACTTCTTCTAACCTTCAATAGTTAATTTAATTAAGAAGGAATAGTGACAATAATGCGATGAAATGAACCTAGATGTTTCAGAGGTAAAGCTAGGAAATATGTGTTTCAGTGGAAAGGAAATGATTCAGAACTGGGAAAAAAGGGTACTTAAAGACATAATAGAATCTTTAGCGAATCAAGATACTGAGTGATGTGCTAAGAGGAAAGGTGCTAAAGGTTCCAGAATCCAAATAATGGTAAGAAGAACTAAAAAAGCAAGGTAATAAATATTTTAGTAAAAGCACTTGGAAAATGAACTTAGGTACTACTTACGGGCTAGATAATAAAGTGGTGTTTCTGTAGAAATGGTAATTCTATAGTAAGTAGAAAAGAAAGCTATATAAATTCACTAAAGTTTATACGAAGAATGGTACTAAAGGAACCGGAATCAGAGTAGACAATTACTGACACATGCTAGCGAACCGGCTATTAAGTTCCCTTGTCTAGTTCAGATGTCCGCTTGATTCGAGAGTTTCCAAGCTAAAGCTTGCCTTCAATTCATGTCCCTTGTCTGATGTTCTTACCATCAATTCAGGTTATGGTGTTAGCTAGATTCCGGTAGCCATGATTCATTTACCTCGCTTAATTCGTATTCTAGATTCCCAATGTCTTATAGTTATGATCTTCACTACCTTGCTTAGGATTCAGCTTAAGTTCTTCAACAGTAAGGGTATCCACTCTCAATAGGAAAGGGAATCTCCTAGCACAGTCAGAGTCTTTGTAGTCCGGTTCAGATGTGAACAAGTTAGTTTAGTAAAGAAAGTTATGTTACAGCAAAGGGTGTAGACTTCTGTACCTTAGATTGGGGAAGAAGGATTGGTTAGAACAAAGAAAGAGGATTTCTAGTTCGGTTGTTAGCTAAGGAAGTTAGTTAGTCAGTGAAAGAATGTTAATCATTAGAAGTAAGAGTTTCAGTTGGAACCGGTTCGGTTCAGGATGGACAGCTTGTTGTTCTTTAAGACCCTTATCTTTATAGCCAGTTCCGGTTCATGATCTATTGGTTGTTCATGTTTGAGTACCATATCAGGTTGAGAGCAGAGTTCCTTATCTTTCTTTATAGCCTGTTTAAGTTGGTTAGAGCAAACTGAATTGAATTATATATAGGTCATTGGGTTCGAAATCGTGAAAGTACTTGCAGAAGTTGCCCAAGATCAGTCAATATAGACGATTTCTTTAGCGGTAAAGGTTAACAATTAGAGAAGATGGTTTCTAGTTTGTCCTGAGTCTATAGTCTACTCGTGTGAGTTCTTGTTTCTTTATCCTTTAGAAAAATATAGAAGTGTCTGGTTTCTTTAGTCTGTTAGTTCTGCAGTGAGGAATGAATTGAGTGGTTTAGTTAGCTAGAGTCTCTGGTTTATGATGTAAACTCCCTTTAGAGATACTGGATACTGGATAGAAGTTCTAATTTGAGTGGGTTGCTTTAGTGTCTAGTTTCCAAGTCCCGGTACCATTAGTCCAGATTCATACTCTTGTCTTTGAAAACACCTAAGACCCATTTCCTCACCCACCTTATTCGAGAGTTTCCTAGTTCTTTGTTCTTTAAGTTCCCATCAATTCTAGTACCTTTAGTCTCGCAACTGAAACACATAAGTACATTTCCCAGCATTAGTTGGATTCAGGTACCTTTCCTTTTTTGTTTGTACAGTCTTTTATCTTGGTTCCGATTTCTAGATTTAGCAGCTTTTTTTTTTAACTGCAAAGCATAAAACCTGGTATGAGTCCAAAGGTCTATGGGGTACTGCTAAAGTAAAGTTTGACCATAAGTCTTATTAAAATAAAAAGACGGACTATACTATAAAAAAAAGGTAAAGTGCGTCCTTTGTATTATCTCAAATCGATTCGCCATTCTCGTGCGCTATAACTAAAGTTTAAATAGCCTTACGCTTTGTACATTTTTAGGCTTTTGGAGTCAATATTCCAGACTTAACTTAAAGAGCAAAATATTCAAACTTTTATCAGAGTATATTAACTCTCGATACTTGTCTACATCATATTATAGAGTTACTTCTTACTTCAACAAAGCTCCTGTATAAGAGTTCTTTCCTGAAGCTGCTAGGATTACCTATATAGTTAGTATAGGGATAGGGTAGGCAGTCAATCTTCCTATAGGGCAAGGGGCTCTTCCTAATTTCTGTGGCTATATCCTTATAGGGTATTAATTTCCGGAATATAATATAGCTTTCCTGGTTTTAATAAAATCACTTGTGCGTGGATCCATATGTTAGGGCAAAAGCTTGTAATTGAATTGAAGGCAGGTACAACACAGAATAAAGGATTGTTTATAAGAGAGTCGTGTATTGGTTCAAATTTACAGCAGTTTTGACTTTAGAAATTGAACTCCTTACCTTAAAGCATTTCAAAGATTTTACAGGGTAACTCGGGCCTATACCTATTCTTGTACCTATTTAGCAAGTGTCTCTCAAAAATTGAATTATAACTCTGTACTTTCATACTCTAAAAAGCCCTAACCCCCGAAAAATTCTACTATCTGGGTATATAGAAAGAGGAGTTTCCCCTCCATTTCCCTCTATTTAAAGGGCCAGATCTGAAAGTCTTCTTGACAAGATTACACACGCAAGTTTGGGTTAATCTCTCTTTTAGATATACCCTACTTTGTGTTATGAAATGAAAATGATCGACCTCTTCTTTAGTTTTTAGAATTTTAGTCCTCTTTCTAGAAACTAGAAAGTAAAAAAGCCACAAATAAAGTCAAGTATAAAATAGAGTTCTAGAATTTCATATTTAACTAAACGAATAAATAGAGAGTAATATAAATTCTAAACACCCCGGACACTCCATTGTACTTCTATTCTTCCTATACTGGTAGGCATGTTAGGGAATGCAATTTCTCTGGCTCTTACTGTGCTTCCTATAGCTCTTACTGATATCAGACTGAGACAGCTTATGAAAGAAATCCTAAGTCTCATGAAACAAAATAACAAGAGGATGCTGTTGGCTATAATGTGTGATATGTACGATCTATAATACTACTAGAATGCCTTAACCTCCCAAGTTTAGTCGGTAGGAGTCATTCATGTCTATACGATTAAGGTTTGTATCCTCCTCTATGTCAATAAATAAGTACAGGGTACTGGAGGAATTTATCCTTAACTTCTTATCTTATTTCTTTTTGTGAGTGCTTTCTCAGCTGTACCATTGTTTCATGTTTCCTAACGAGCGAGTAATATTTATAGTAGTTCACAAAGGATTAAAACTGGGTATTCCCTAAAATGACAAGTAAACTCCCTATTTCTAGCTTCTGAGCACCTTTATAAAAAAAGGGTTAAAATTTGTAATTAGCAAACAGAACAGGTATAAAGTTTTACTGTAAGGAATGCTAAGCGAGTTGAATTACAAAAGCGGGAGGCTGTACCGGCCACTAACAATTAAGAGGAATTTGTACAACAAAGTATTATATTAGGGAATAGAATTAATTAATAACTTCTAACAAATCTACAAGAATCCAAATTTATAAGGGATCAAAAGAAATTAAGGAGTTGCTTGTTCCTTTGTTATGGGTTTTCAATGTAGAACCTCAATTCTTTAGAAATTCTAGGACTCTAAGTACACGAAAAGTCAGATAGGTGTCGTAACTAAATTATAAAAACTCCTTGAGAGGTTCTATTTTATTTTATAGTGTTAGTATACCCGGGAAAATGACTTTTCTATATCTTATTTCTATGAAAGACTTTGTACTTTATTTAGTATTTGCCATATATTGAAAAAATCTATATCCAGAGTACGACGCTTCCGGCTTATTAGATAATTTCATTCTAAGTACGGTCCGTTATTTCATAGAGTAACCACCGTGATTTCGCCTAACAGGAAACTCTTTATTAATATTAATTTTAGAGTTCCTTAGTAAGTATAGGAATGCCCCATAAAATAAAGTCTAATTTTGAAATTAAAAAACATAAAAATTACCCACACTAAAAAGGGATGCTTTCATTACTTATAGTACAAAACTTCTAGTACTATTATATTACAAATGACTACTTTTTTGAAATAAAAAGAGCTTTTATGGGCTCTGGACTAATACCAAATAGAGCTGCAGGCTTAGAACTATTCACGCAAAAGGGGCACCCATACTATAAAGTAAAATATAGAGATCCTCTCTTGAAATAGACTCCATTTCCAAAAAAATCCTGAAAAGAAACTACAGTAAACACTGAAACTTTCTTCTCTACTGAGTGCCTCTGGCGGGTCTTCCTAAGACCTCTTTATTACATCATAAATCAAAGCTTTGGCACACCCTTTTTTTCTTACTTGACTGTCTTCGATCCACTGGATTCCAATTAACATGGAAAAGTAAAATGAATTTGCAAGGTTATACCGCATAGAGCACTCTATAGTATTTAAAAAATTCTAATATATTTTAGTAGGGTGTCCCTACTATTAAACTTGTGAACTATAAAATCCAGTATTACAGCACCACAAAAGCACTAACATATTCTCGATAACGAAGACTAAAAGCTACTTTTGACTAAATAAAAGGGAACCCGCCATACTGACTTTTACCGATACCAGGATCCTTAGATCTTTACTACCAAATGTAAATTTAAGAGTCACCCGTATTATAAAAAAAGGACTCCTTCTCCTAAATCTCAATTTTAACATCTCGATAAAATACTACTGCAAAAGTAATTAAGGCACGCATCCTCTAGAGAATGTAAGCTAAAGCTTTAGTCTGTGAACCAAAAGTTTTTACGTATTATTCAGTACCTCTGAAATTGACTGGCGATCCTAACTTAACCAACAAACCAAGGGTTTTTCTGGCAGACTAAAGTTAGATGCTTTTTGGGGAATCTGAGACTCTCTATTACATTGCTAGAGAAGCTCCCTTATAATATAATATTTGGTATTCCTTGTTTTTATTGCGTAGCCTTTCTTCTAATATTTGACTATTAAGTCAGGGGGAGATAAAAAAAAAGCGCCCCCTCGAATCGAAATACAATAGCTGTAATTAGAAACACAATCTAAAACAAAAAAGACCGGTGTGTGAAATGCTTTTGAAGATTGAGCTTCAAGCCACTCCGTTACCAAAAGTATAGACGCGAAACAGAAAGTGTATCAAGCGAGCTCTATATTATATCTTCGCCAAGGGAAATCCCAAACAAAATCGTATTAAAAAAACGGAACCTTAACCTTCTACTGGAAAAAAGAATCCTAATTGGAGTCAACTAGGACTTCCAACAATAAAAAAAACTTCTATTTTTCTTATATCTAAAGGAAATTTGAGACTAGAAAGAGTTTTTCTTAGCATAATAGCACATAGGGTCTTACTCAGATTCTGAACGTTTTTGTCAATGATCAGTGAAAACGCTAACGCAACTATTCTCGACCGGATATATAGTAAGTACACCAAGCTATAGAATTGACTTTTAATAAGACTCAAAACTGGATTAAAAGCTTGAAAAGACCCATGCTAGCCTCGTAGAAGGATCTTTGTCATTATGCTTTATTGAAGAAAAGTACCACACGCCTAGGAAGTTTCTCCTTAAGAGTTTCCAGATCAAAATGAGTTTCAAAAAGCACTGTTATAGATGCCTTCCTATTCTTTCATTTTAGACTCCTAAAGCAAGCAATTAGCTAACTAACGGGTAATACTCTCTTCTCCGTGGGAAAGGAAATTCTTACAAATAATTAATGTTAAACGCAGGAGCTTTATCCGATCGACGAGCCCTTCCTAGAATTTTTTTTACAAAAAGTAGAAATCCACAATCCATTTAAAATGCCTTAAAGCTCGCAAAAAATAGGGGAGTCCTGTTTACCCTTGTCTTTGGAAAACTAGAGTTAAGTTAATAAAAGGTATACGAAATCTGAAACGCGAGGTATTTCCGTGGGTGTCATTTTTTAAGACTTTATTCATAGTATAGCAGGTATAGGAGCACCCGAAATTTTGGAAGTAGTACACTACTCACAATACACCCTATAAGTATGGGATTCTAAGATCAAAAAAAACAAGGTGTTCGTATATTTAGTACTAACCCAAGAGTGTTAAGTTAAGTCAGTTTCGCAATTATGTATGATATGATATACCTTATCTAGAAGTTTTTAGTGGATCCCTTTTTCATTCACAAGCCTTAAAAGAGAAAGAGCCCGTTTGTAATTTACTGATCCAAATTCTAATATTTCAATGGGTTCCGGAAAGGGATCTTAGCTTAGTGTTTTAATGCCTTTTAGTACTAAAATTAGAAATATGACCGAAAAAGAGATAGATTCAGAGGAGGTAAATAAAAGCGGAGTAACTGGAACTCTATGGAGCTTGTTTGACCAATGAAACTTACTTTTAGGCAATTTCGAAATCTTTTTACCACGAGTTCTTCTAATAAAGAAAAACTTCTGTTGCAAATTCATTAATTCATTAACCTCCGTCTTTTCCAAAGCGGGTGCTACAATATAAAAAAAGAAATGCCACTTAAATTTTATTCGCTAGAAGGTGTTCGGGTAGCCCTAATCTATTAATGTAAAGCATATTTCAGGTCTCGGATTTATACTAAAACTAATAAACCCACTGTTCAATCTAAGTTTCCCTTACTTTTTGGGGGTTTGAATTACAAAAGCAATTTACTTATACGAGGGCAAAGAGGGCTGATTTCCGGTTTCAAAGGAAGACCTAAGTCCTCCTTATCTACTTTTAGGCTAGTCAATTGATTCCAATAATAGTGGTATTTAGTGGTGATATTAGTCAAGAATTCAATTGCAATTCCTGCTTACAATTCCTACAAGTTTTGGATATAATAGGAGCTGGTAAACGAGCCCTTGTACTTAATTCATTTAATTAAGATTAAAAGAGTTTCTATACTAGTAGTTTTTTTAGATTCCTATACTTTATGCCTTGTTTATATCCCAAAAAGGAATCCAAGACTGGGAGAATGCAGACTCCTTACTCTTTCGATTGTTCTACTTAATCCGCTTGATTTCTTCCCACAAACGCACGAGGATTCTCGTTTAGCTTACCCACTAGAATGCCTTATCTGGATCTTTTCTGAGAGAAAATTCTACGGGTTGAGCCCAGAGTATAAATACCAGTTCCTGTTGCCTTAGAAGCTGGAAATAAACCAACTGCGCTATACCTGGAGTTCTCCCTAGTGCCAAGGGGCTTTATTTTGTTGTTAGTAGACGGAGATCCTCAGTTACTCTAGTTTAGTTCTAACACTAAAGTAAAGTATAGGTAATTACTCTATGTTTAGTGCCTAAAGGTTAATAGTTATCATATGAAAAAGATGGGTTGAAGGACCTTCTATTTGTTGCAAATTATCCGCAGTGACAGATACCTACAGCCTTACTCTAATCTAAAAAGAATGAAAAGTACACAGGCCTGTTGTGTATTAGTTTACGGTAATCCTAAATTTATTGAGTCTTTATACTCATAATTTATTTCTAGGATATAAAAATATACAACAAAGGCATAAAACGAGTTATATATAGTGCACTTTCCTTTGCCTTTTTTTGTACAAAAATAGGAATAAAGTGATGTCACTGTGTACCTTCGTTTGGTAACAAAATAAAGAGAGACTCCTTTTCTGTATTTCCTAGTCTAAAGAATTTCTTTTATGGCGTGCTCCAAAAGTCAACTCATAACTTCCCCTATACTATAATACCTAGTTAGGTAACTTTGTTTGATACCTAGAGGGAGTTGTCCTGAAGAAAGGCTTATATTATATTATATTATAACGGGAAGGTTTGGTAAGGGTTTAAGATTAGTGCAAATAGGGCTTCAAAGAAGAGATAGAACTCATTGACAATTTCGTAGGCTTTATAGTTATTTAGTCAGTTGTTATTCCAAGAGTTCTATTTTCCGAGTATTATATTATGTAAAAAAAATTCTATCTAAGGAGCTCCTAATTACCCCCTTATGAAATTTCTTGTATATGCAATTATCGAATTCAGCTATAACTAACTCTTAGTTAATAGGACTCGAACCTAAGAGCATCCGCTCTTATAGACCTTTGGCCGTATGTGAACTTAATTCAATATAGTAAGCTAATAAAGCACCTATCGGTGTATAGCACTTACTATTCCCAGTAACAAGTAAAGTCTTTCTTTATCTAAGTGATTTTAATTAATGCGTAGATTTTCGTCGAAAGAGTATCCTATCAAGATGTATCTCCTAGACGAATTTGCTTAGGAATTCCGTTGGGTTTTATTATTAATAAAGGGATCAAAGCTGGTATAAAGGCTATAACGTACCCGTCGTATCTAGAATTATTTCCCGAATTTAAAGAGAGACTCCTCTGCTTGTATTCAACGTTTGCTGCAATCTTTTGCTAAAGGAAAGGGATGCTGTTTAAAAAACCCTGTATTAAGTGCTAGCTCTTCCAATCCAAGGGAAGGGGGGGTATATAGCTCTGAAGTGAAGATAGGGATACTGTAAGAAAAATAGAAAATAGAAATCCGATCCTTTTTATTTACAATAAATACAAGAAGTAAGCTATATAAAATAAAGAGCCTTTTGGATCTAAGGAAATTTGGTAATTACAAGTTTTTATTACCATTTTGTTGTCCAGTATTTTGATACTCTAGTTTTACAGGTCCTGTTAGGAAAGGTCGTAGTGTATAGTTTATTTTCCGCTTCTGGGTAAGGCTGTATATAAAGTAGAAACCTTAAATCTTCGCTAGGATTAGAATCACTAGGAATTTTTTTACCAGATTTATTAGATATTAGAGGTATTCCACAATAATTGAACCCGCGGATCTTTTTTTCTTTCAGAAACCCGATATTGTACTTTCCAAGAGGGGACCCTTACCTTAGACAAATCAAACGTAAAAGGTATAATAAAAAAGAAAGGGAAGTGCTTAGCACGGATTTTTTTTTGAATTCAAAGTTCTTATTCAATCAAATAGGGGGACTGAGTTACTAATATATTTTAGATTTACTATTAGTTCCCAAAAGAAAGGTGTGGTATTACATTCAAGGTTGCCCTGGGTATAGCGAGCGGATAGGGCTCAATCCGTGTTTATGTGCCTTGTTTTAATTCTTTGCAAGTTCTATTGAGGATGAAAGTTAAGCTCAACCGCGTTATAGGATAGCTATTCAATTTTCATTCCAATAGTTTTAGTATAGAATTCAAGAACTCCTTTATACGCTAAGAACATATGGATTCCTTAAAATGAAAAAATCTAGCGAATAGGTAGTAGTGTGATATTAATTATTATATTGCAGCGCAGTCCCTCAAGCAAGAGATTCCCGGTCTAAGTAAATAAAATTCTATTTTCATTTTTTAAATTTAGGCGGCGTATAAGTTAAAGGAAAATTCTCTGAACAATGGGTAGCTTTCTAGCAGCTATAGTAATTGAAAGTTAAAGATATAAGAATCGTTTTGTACTGGGATATTCAAGACTTCTCTATCTATAAGGGGTGCTTTTACTTAGGTATATTCTCTTAAACTTAATTGCATTGCCTTCTTGTAAGTACTAGATAATATTTAGGTTATATTATATACGCTATGATAAGAATTTTAAAGACTCATTCTCAAAAATCTCAAGAACAATTAGAAACTTTAGGAGGTTTTATGCGCAATACCAAGGCCCGTATCTCTTTTGAGCTGTCCTTTTACCTTATTTAATTTAACTCCTATAAACTTCTCCTACTTACTAAACAAAGCTAACATTACATTATATACACGGAACCCCCTTGATGACTGACTTCTAAGGTTCTTTAATAGATTTATTAAAAATCTGAAGAATGCGAACAGATTTACTTGCTGCACGCACGAGTCAGAAAGATAATAAATGAAATCCCCTTTTACTAGAGTTAGTTCCCGGATGTACTGTACTATCTAATTGCTAAATATTGATCATATTTCCTCCTGCACACTTAAGTTTTAGCAGCTTCTTAAAGTAGGAAAATTCCTGATTTCTTGTACCTCATTCTATTTTTTAATAAATTAGTATTTAGTTATTAAAGTAATATCTACTTGTTATTGATTATAATACACCCTTGTAAGACTCCATTTTCTTCAAGGTATTTCTTTTGCTTAGGGATTAAACTAGACAGGGGTTTTTTAAGTCTAGTCTTACTATTATAAAGTATGAAGACTTGGAATAAGAAGATAGTAGGTTGGGGGTGTCGTGCTAGCAGGAGCCTCCTAACCAGGCTTGTATGAAATGGTAAACTTCATTCTATCTGATTCAAGTCATTCCTTTCCTTAGTCGAGGCTTATTAATTAGGAAAGAGGGGGTATTCAATAGTCAAATCAATTTGAACTTCAGCCCTTACAAGCTTTTTTTGAAAATAACTCAACTAAGGTCTATTAAAGTAAAGAAAGCCTTGCTAGGTAACTAAAGCGGGTCCGAGTACGATGGAACCTAAGCTCATAACTTTAAAAAGGACTTCCACTTTGTATCCTTGTTATGCACCCAGAGCAGCTCTTTATCCGGTTACAGCCCTGTCTTGATTGAAATAAAAGACTTTTAATGCGGACCTCCTCGGCCTTATCCAGGAAATCCCTGTTCTCTTTTTTAAAGAAGACTGTATACTTACAAGGTTCTAACTCTAAAAGATAGTATAACTAAAACATAGGACTCAACTTATTTTCTTACTACACAGCCATTGCGTCACCGGGTTTATCTTTCATTTTGGTTAAAGGCACTAGCTTTAATATTTTTATAAAGGTGAGTTAGAACTAACACGCCTACCTAGAGTGTAATTGAAAAACAAAAAAAAAAAAGAAACTCTCCTGTTTTGTTTGTTTTGGAGACACTCAACCTGCTTGAACAAGGATGTCACTTCAAATATACATGCCTATGCGGCTTTTTTTTACTCAATCAAGTTAAAAGCAATTTCTAAAAAAGAGGTTTTGCCCAACTATAGCGCATACAGGAGCAGCCGGCTTAAATTAAAAGCCCGCGTTTGTACTAAATCTTGGAGGTTTAAAACCCTTTATTAAGGATTCTTTCAATTTCCCCATCCTATGATTGTAGATTTATAAAGAAAGCTCTTAGGAGCACTCTCAAAAAGGGATCAAAAACATAGTAAAGTAAACATTGTCTAAATCTTAATGGAACAAACCTTAAAATCCCAAACCCTGTCCTGTACATCAATCTGAGAAAACCCAGTGCGTTTCCTTTCATAGTATAAAGCCTTTTTTTATAAACACCCTGACTGACCACGAGCTAAACGAACCGAAAAGCTTTGGATATAGTAAAGTTTACGTACTACAGCTAAGTCTTCCCCAGAAATAGAAACTTACTAGGAGCTCTCTTAAGTGTTAAAAATTAGAATAAAAAGTGCCCGAGTAGATCGGTGTAATATAAACCGGAAAGCTCATGCCAATACCTAGGCTTATAAAAGCTTCTATAGCTCAGAGCTAGTAAAACTTATATCACCCCAAATTCTAACGAGGATAAGTAGGGGTGTGTATCCCCTCTAGAGGAATTACTAAAAAAGTTCTGCAAAGCAAAATAGAAAAAAACTCGGTAGTAAAATCACTGAGATTATAATTATTATGCCTCGAGCTAGAGCTAGGAACAAGTTTTTGTATTATATGTATATGCTGTTGAAGTTTTTTTTTAAGGGCTTTACTGAAAAAGTAATGAAAAGCTCACAGGTTTACCATAGATGTCAAAGGTTCGAATTCGCGTATTCTTGGCACGGACTGGCTGCGGACTCTTTTCTATACAAACGAATTGAATACCTCTCCGAAACACCTACCGATCTCTGAACTTAACCCTTTTTAAGAATTCCACTTCGTTAACTGGATCGGAAAGACAAGCTTTACTTTAGTCTCTAACGCTCTCTTATTCCCTAACAAAATCTTTCTTTTTATTATTGTCTGGAATGGGAACCCTAGAAAACAATAGGAATGCAAAACCACTCTGTTCTTCGCCTTTCTAGTTCATTACTATTTGTTAATAGGATTAAGATAGCTTACAGGTACGTACGGGAGACCTTCATTAGCTACTGGGGTTCTAATCTCATTATGTATACCCAGTCTTGTCCTAGTAGAGAGAGAAACCCATCTTCCGTTTCATACCTAAACTTTTGTTTTCTATTTCCTTGTGACTGACTCACTTTAATTGGATCAGAAAGATAAGGAACAAGAATACATTCATTATCTTGTGAACTCCTGTGCCTGACAGGTTCTGGAAATGTTGAGTTAGGATTATCACATTAGCCAGCTTATTCAAATCAAAGACTGGCTTTCAAAAGGAGGGTTTAGACCCCCATAACTCAAGATTGAAGGGAATACTTTGTTCTTTGTATAGTAGTAATGCCAAGTCGGAATACAAATTCCATAGTACCTAGTAGCTGCAACCTTTGGACTAAGATAGTACATAACATTTCTGGCATTGTTAGATTTATGGAGGCTGGCTAGGAGGTATTAGAACCCAGGTGGTTTGTTAGTTGGGTCCTAAAGCAAGATCAACTCTCAAGACAACAGAAATTGGTGAGTTCCTTCTTAGGCAAGAGATGCGTTTTGGGTTAGTAATAGACTGTAACAATATTACCTAAGACTTCATTCATTACCATCTTAGGGTTAGGAATGTACAGAATGATGCACAATTCAGTCTCAATATTTGATCTAAGGAGACCTTTTTTCTTTTCTAATCATATTTATGACCAAGTTGGTGAATGCTAGTAAGGCTCAGGTTAATAAGATTCATTACATACAAAAACCCTAAATATTATCAAGGAATGCCTTTTATCTGTACTTCACAGGTACTCAGTATGTACATTTAATTCATAAAATGTGGAATTTCCTAGATTTCATTACGGACCTCCAGATGCCCTTCAACTACTATAACTAGTATGCTTTAGAATAGATTCTCTTTCCATTTTATTTTATCTATTTAGCGAGATCCCTAAAAGCAAAACAGGACATAAAAAAAAGCGAATCCCCTTAATGTTAAAGCTCAGGTTGACTAATTCAGGAATTCTGACTCTTACGCTAAAAGCCCTATAGCTACCTTACAGAAAACTATCCTATCTATTTCCTAAGATTTCCAGAGTTAACTATCAAAAACACAAGAACCTGTCTTCCTGGGTTAAAGTACACCCATTCTTTCTAAAACCATATCTCCGAAACTGCTTTACTTAAATACCCTTTTTTTTGCTAAAGCCCTGGAATCCTTCTTTACCTACCGAACACTATCCCTTGTCAGCAGCATAAACTCTTGCAATACCATCAACTCAAGTAAGGTTCCTATTTACTCTAAAAAGTTATTAACTACTAAACAGATGTGCTATTAAGGAATTACCCAAACTGCAGATAAATGGCATTCTAGATAGAAACTTTTTTGGGGGTTATTTTCTTAAGAAGTCAGTGATAGAAAAAAGTGGTAAGAGTTAGGTTTTTCAAGAAGGATTCCACTAATTAATGAGTGGTTTAGATCTTTCAGGTTTTAGGAAGTTCCTTTGAATATTCCACACTTTATTCACGACTAAGAAACCACCAAGACTCCTTTAAATTAAAAGCGGGGGCTTTGTATTTTTCTTTTTATATTGGCAAATCCGCGGTTCTTGTTATCGTACTATAATAGAGCTGAAATCACTTGTTCACAAGATTGTATATTCTTTAAAGAGTTAAACAGGAAATTTTAATCCTCTCTTATTTATTGAAAGAAGAACTCCTCTTACTTTCAACGAGAGCTTCTGACTCAAAAGTTCTATACTATAATTATAGCTAGAATTCCGCTGTGCCTCCACTAAGTATGTTGTACTTGCCTTGGAATATAGCCTTACCTTACGCGAGTCCTGTGGAATCTTTTATTTTAAGTAAAATGTCGGGCAGTCCCTATGAGGTGTATGCAAGAGTTCGGATCTCTCTTTTGACTCGCGAGATAAACATTATAAAGAAAAAAAACCTACCTAACTAGGGATACCCGTTTGCGTATATACTATCTGTACCGAGAATCCGAGTAAAAGAAGGAGGACACTTAGTTGCCCCCTAATAACGCTATTTAGTAATTAAGGAATGCTTGAGTCAAAATTAGCCAAGGGTGTATAAGTCGAAAGGTACAAAATAACAAAGGCATAGGAAGACTCTAGTAGTAAGGAAAGCGTGCTTTCATTCAAATTAAACATTAAAGTCTCTTAATCAGTAGTAATGTACCAATATTCATTTCATTATGAAAGTCTTTGAATCTCTTTTTTTAAGCAGCTATGAAGATAAGGGAGGCTTTTTTAGGTGGAATAATAAATCAGCAATGAGGGACCCGTACTACCTTTTAATGCTTAGATAGCGCTTTGGTACCCTTTCTTCTACTATACAAAAGGACATTAGCAAGAATACTATACTAGACCGGTTCTGCTTACAAGCAAGAGACTGTGTTCTTATTCTTAACGGTTCCTGAAGAGAGTTATAAACTAGAGGTTTCTAGAATCTAAGCTTGATAAAGAAATAGAATCAGGTTTCCTATATCCATTAGACTAAGAATGTTACTATCCAAAACCAACTTCTCAAAGGATCAAAAGGTATGAAATGACTTTTCTTCTTAGACTAGTTAGACTAGAATCGGTTTCTATATTATCTAGCTGTCACTTAATCGGATTTAGCATCAAGTACTTCGCAATACAAAGCCTAATCACACTCCTTTACAGTCCATTAATTATAGGAATCGAGCTCTCTAAGAAAGAAAGGTGTTTATGTTATTCCTTTCCCGGCGTAGTCTGTTACAGGTTTACAAGGTAGATAAGAAATAGAATCTGTTATATTAGCTTGACATGCATCCATTAGTTCCACTCGCTTACCATTAAGATTAAGAGTTAGGATTAACACCTTTTTATTTGCTTTCAATCCCTGATGTTGAGATCTAAGCATATGTTCTAAACAGGAATCTGATAAAGTGTCATACTTACACACAAGTCAACTAACCTTGGGTCTAGATTGACCTTCGACAGCTAAGCTACAAGAGCCTACTGCTTTGGACTTCCCTTCTTTAGAATCAGTTTCAGTTCTTTACAGCTTTACAAGAACCCAGAATACATTATCGGAATCCCTTATTTAAATATTTACTCAAAACAGGTACTCATTGAATGAAGCAATTCTTTAATTTAACACCCTTTAACTCCTAGGAATCTAGAAATCCCTAACCTAAATTCAGTACTAGAAAATGAGGAAATTACAAGTTATTAAAGAAAGAAAAGTGCTTGGACTGCATAGAGAACTCCACACGACTAGCATGCAACAAAGGACTTCCCTGATGCGAATACAAAAAAAACCCTGGATACAAAATACAGAAACAAAAGCCAATCAGTTCTCCTCAATCCATTAGCTGCACTCCTTAGCAGAACCTTCTCTCCTAAACTTTCCTAGTCCTAGTTAGCATTACCTCATGACAAGAACTAAGAGCTACAATTATCCAGAAGAACTAAACTAAGACAATAGAATTTTTTTTAGTTCGGTATAGAAAACCCAGAATTAGTACAACCTGAAAAGTACCTCAATTGATAGGTTATAACAAGCAAGCAAGCAAGAGGGATTTAGAGTCAAATTCTGTATTCTGTTATGTTCCTTCAATGTCAAACTAACAGGAAATTCTATAAGTATATAAGTAATTGCCCCTCAGTCCCTAGCTTTACAAGTGATTCTATTTCGACTTCATTTCCAGGCTAAACTAAAGATAGAGTTACAGGCGCTTACACATATTGAAGAACTAATACAAGATATGCATGCCTTGTTTCCATAATTCTTTAACTCGAGGCTTTACAATATCTATACAGAGCTACCTAAGCAGCTTTCCCTTTAACTGGCTTTCCAAAGACAAGAAATTTCCCTCTTAATTAAGAGAATATCATAGCTTAGGAATCTACTCTCTTTACAAATAATACCCCAGGAATTCGAATTTAGTTAGAATACTTTACCAGCTAAACAGAATTCTCGGTATCAAGCTCTGGAGATCTCTTACAACAAGGAAAAAAACCCTTTTTTTTTTTAAGAAAAGAATACTATCTTTATCTTGTGTGTGAACTCTTTCCTAAAATAGTATAAGAGTTACAGGAATAAGATTAAGAATTATGATTGAACATGTGCTCCAACTAAGAGTTCTTACTTTATTTAGTATTGTATCCAGTAAAAGCTAAATAAAAGTTCCTAATCTCAAAGGAAAGGACTCTCAAATCTACTCTCAAAAGGACTTTAGCTGAAAGTGCTTACAAGCTACAAAGAATTAAGTTTCTCTCCTCTCTGAAAGACTAAGGGGGTATAGGTATAGGAATATCGGGTCTAAGGAAAGCCCCTATAGTTTAAGTGACTTATTTCCCTTACAGGAATTTCTAAGATTAAGAATACTGGATCTGTCTATTACCTTTTCTCCCTGTTAGATCGGAAAGCACTCTCTTTAAGACTCTGATCTATCTACTCTATCTCCTAGCTTTCACTTCCTAAGAGTTTAGCAACACTGTCTATCTGCTTAGAATCTGTTATCCCATTTTAACCGGCAATTCTAATCCTGTAGCTACAATAATCTATCTGTTATAAATTATCTGAACTCCTTTACTTTGATATCCCATTCGAACAAAGAAACTGGTTAGAACAAACTAAACTAACTTTACAGAAGGGAATCCGTTTCAGTCTTTAACATCTTTAGCAAACTCCTTTAGCAGCAAGCAATCCCTGGAGCTACTAGAATACAATGAAAAGGTTCAATAAGAATCCGGTTTAGAAAGAAAGATTCAAAAGGTCAAAAGGGAAAAAGGGTATCTCAAAACAAAGAATAGAATAGAATCTTGTGAACATCTTTTGCTTACACAGAAGAACTACTACAATATTCTAGTTCGGTTAGGAAGATATTAGTGCAACTTACCAGAAAAAAAGTACCTCTATTGACAGGTTAGGTACTCAATCCACCTTTAGCAGTTTTAGCAACATCATCCCCATTAGAACAATTAACTCCTTTCAAGACAAGATAGTGCAACACTTGCGACTGCTACTTAATATCTGGAACTTCTAAGAATAAGAATACAGGAACACCCCTAAACAAATAGAATTCAGTTTCTGTCTTTAGCTTAATAGAACTAAATTGTAGAACTCATTGTCAAGCTCTCCTATACCTACAGTTTACATACTAGCCAAAGAACAGGAAGTTACTG
Organism: Pelargonium x hortorum; assembly: GCA_036897525.1. Lineage (NCBI taxonomy): Eukaryota > Viridiplantae > Streptophyta > Magnoliopsida > Geraniales > Geraniaceae > Pelargonium > Pelargonium x hortorum. The sequence goes on from JAYMTJ010000042.1 coordinate 52,843, forward strand.
TCTAGAATAGCTTTTATTGCCAGTTCGGGTACCACGCCACCTCTTTATTTAATTAAGCTAAGCTGTTTGTAGTACATTTGACTCGGAAACCCTTATGATTGCCTATAAAACCTATCAATTTAGGACTTTAGAATCAAAAAAAAAGCCCTGGACCTTTCTTTCTTTAGTTTACTTTAAGGCGCAAAGCCCTCTTGTCCCCTGCTTTTATCGTATAGGAGGATACAAACTTAGTAGAGCGTTGAGTAAATCAATATTACCGAGTAAACAACTCTTGGTTACGAGGTTAGGGCAAAATAGTTTATTGAGAGTACATACTTACACTATAACAACATAAATACAAAACAGGTTCTAAAAATCTTCAATTCTTTCTATATCCCTAAAATCTTTACTATCAGGACCTGGAAACACCAGAAAACCTTGGGAAACTCTTATAAATAAAATCTTTGAATTGAAATCACAGAAACAAAGGAACATGCAAAACCTTATTATTATTTGAAACCATTCTAGGGCCTTACCTCGTATTGATAGCAGCCTAACTCTTTGTAGCTTTTGTAGCTAGACTACTCTTATATACTTGGCTTGCCCAGTTAATTAATGTGAACCTGTACTTAAATAAGAATACAGAAGGGACTTTTAACAAATGACTTAGAAGCTCAGAACTCCCTGATTATACAGCCTTTAAAGTCCTAATTGTATACGGGTTTCTCTCCTCTTTATATTACTACCGGGAAGAAGACTTACTATAAAACTGATACTGTCTATAAAGGAGTCCATTTCAAGAGCTTTGGCTGAGTACCCTTCATTTGCTTGGCTTGACCTGCTAAGATAGGCTATATTTATATTGAGATACTCTATTCTTCATCTTCCTTCTTATCTTAGTTCTATACCTAGGTTATAAAGAAGACCTTAGAATGGGATTTTATACTCTTTCTTGGCAGTACCTTGGGGGTTCAGATGACAGGAATTGCATTGACTGGTTACTGAGACTGATTTAGAGGTATTCCAGTTTATAGGTAAGAGTTAGGCTGTCGAAGATGGGTTTAGGTTCTACAGACTCCAAGGTTGGGAATTAGTTTCTTGTTCTTCAGGAAGATATTCTAATAGAAGCGTTTCCGTTGTAGGAGGTAGTTCTAGTTTGGGAATCTGTTCTAGGTTTGAGTTCAAGATTTCTGACTAGTTCTTCTCTATTGTATCTATCGCAAGCACCAATAGAATCCATTTCTGTTATCCACAAATTCTTTTACCAGCAATTCAGATACTGTGCAGGCTTTATCAAGGAAGGTATTATGAGTTCGGTTGAGAAGAAAGAACTGACTTAAGAGAGTGTTCCTCAGTTTCCATGACCCACTTGACACCATCGACAGGTATTGAGACTTTACAATCATTAACAGTTGAAAGAGCTTTCCAAGAGAATGTTCATAGTTTGTGTTGGGTTCATCAGTTTCCTTTACAGCAATTCCATCATAAGCATTAGATCTTCCAAAGAGAGCTCAAAAGCATTCTATTAGTTAGAATTGATCGACTTGCAATACATACATTTTTCTATAGTGTCTAATTACAACACTCTTCGAGCTATATATACATCCAATTGAAATGAGTTGAATAATGAGAGTTTTGTTAATAACTGATAAGAACTCTTTCCATTGAACCTTCATTTCTATACAATCATTTATAGATAGACCTACTACGGAGGTACTATATTCTTAGGATCCATATTAGAGTCTTTATTCTGTTGTTCTATATTAGAATCTATATTCTTAGGAGGATCCTTCTTACTTGGAGGTTGTTCTTTGAGTTCAATCACTTTACCAGTCTCATCTTTAGCTAATTCTGGTTTGATGGGTTGCACTTTGAGCACTTGATTCATGGGTTCGCTCACTCTTTCTATACTATAATAGCATCTTCTAGTTTGAAGTTTGAGGATCTATTAGACCTTCAATCACTTTATTATGAGGATCCTCTAAGAAGTCAGTCACAGTAATTTAATGTACTCTACTATCTCCTTAACAAGAAAGTGTAGCTCGAAACCAAGTGCAGCTTGTATTCTATTATTCTGTAACTCTTGTCAGCTTAAAGGTCCTCTCTCAATTCCCTCACCTTCTAAGCTTACCTTCTTTCTAGACTAAGATGGAACATTAAGAAGTCCTTCCCTGGTAATTCAATGCTAACGTCTATTTCAACACCTTATAACACCCAACGCATATCTTAACAAGGTACTCTGAATGCCCTAACAAGCCTCCTTTTCTTGAAATCCCTGCCAAGGAAGTGTCTTCTGCTAGCTCTAAGGAAAGCTGGGAAGGCTAAACTCAAGGCGATTTTCTAGCTTTCTTGCATATGTCCTGTATCCGGCTTTTAGGTGGGGTTTCCATTCCAGATAGTGACTAAAGATTTTAAGAGAATTGAAGCTAAAGTAAGAACTTGTTATCATGAATTCGTTAAGAGTGCAGAAGGGGTTTTTCCCTAGGAGTTAGCTTAACTAAACAGGAATTCTAGTTATAAGGAAGTCTACGAGTTTACTAAAGAAAAAAATGACCCGCTTGAGAGGTACGAAGTACAAGTAAGAAGAGTTTCAAATAACGAGGATAAGATATTATAGGGTTTTAGAAGAAGGGTGGTCCTTAGCCAGTTAGCGCTTAAGATTAGTTGTGGTAATAAATTGTTTTCAGTTCTTAACTCAATAAAAAGTCTTTTCTCTTAATAAGCCGTCTCCGTCTTGGGAACTTAATAGCTATATTTTATTTGGTTTATTTACTTTTACTGGAAAAGAATCGCTTTAGTTATTCCCTAGCATCTTTTTTATTCTGAAAATTGGAAGCAGGGGAACAAAAAACCTTTATAAAAGAAGTCTTGCCTTTTAACTTCGAGTAAATAAAGGAGCACCACATAAGCTATTTATACAATATAAAAAACGTTAGCCTAACTAGAACTACTGCGCCTTTATATCTATATCTTTTGATTTGACAGGAAACTCTAACTGAATCCGTTTAAGAGAATTTCGGCTTATAAAACAAAGTGTCTGGAACCACATATTTAAATAGACTTTCAAAGACATAAAACCTCTGATAGTCTCCTTATAGCCAAAAAACATTGTAAATGTTAAGCAGGATCCCCACTTTATAGTTTAGAGCGAGCTTAAAAAAAAAAGATATGAAATCTGTTGTGTGACATTTCCTTTGACAGTAAAATAGAATTAATAAAGAGTCCGCCTGTATTGTATGTAGTAGATAAGATACTCGCGAGATAGTTGAAATAGAGTGTGAGTATGGGGTTACCCTAAACTAAAATTGCTTGCCTCGAGCTAAAAGTGGATACTCTTGGTACCGAAATTCACGATAACATGTTGTTGACTCTTAAAACCGGATGCTTTCTTTATCCCAGGATAACTTTCAAAAAAAAATCTAGGGAAAAAGGGATCTACTCATATGCTGAATAGCTACGAGGAGTAAGGCAAATATATTCACAACTAACTATATGTATTTGGCTTAATACTGCATACCTTTACAGAGCTTTTATTTACTTTTTAGACAAAACAAGAAAAGTACTACAGGATTCCTTCTTCATCGCGTAAGTACCTTTGTTTGATATTTGATATACTATATATTAGGATTAGGCAAACGATGAGTGAGAATTGAGAAGGCAAATGGGGTTTAAGCTAAAATAATTCTAATTAATTATATAGAATTCTGTTGGATAGCTTGCTAATTTAAGGAGGACTTACTTACGTAATATACGAAAATATGTTACCGTTACTTTTCGTTAAATTGCTTTGGATATTCAGATTTCTTGTTTGCCAGAATATTTGAATCTAGCTACTAAATCCCGAACGTATAATATTAAGAGTAATCATACACATTCCTACTTCATAGCTTCGAATCATATCAAGAACAAGAAAAAAATAGGGATTCTTTAAGCAGGTTATCCCGTAAAATTGTAGCAATCAGTTCTTACTGAAATTTTGTTTAAACACTGCTTTGAATACTCCTGGGGAAATCGAAGGCAGTTTTTCCGATTCCTTAACTAGGAAACATAAGGATCCTATCTGTTAAGTACTAGACCTCGGAAATAACAAACAATAGAAAGAGCTTCTAATATTTTCTTTGCTATGCCCCGCTTTTTTAAGACCCTTAAAGATTTTTTGTTGGCTGGTTGTATTTGGTTTGTACTGGAATAAAAGAAATTCTTTAGGTTTAAGTATCCATGAAGGAATCAAAGCGTACCCCTTATTATTTTCTAATTATTTCCTAGTAATTACATTCGCGAGAAATTGACTTAATCTACTAGCTAGACCTAAAAACCCCGCTTTCAAACGTGACAGGAGGGGGTTCTGAGTACAGAGTAATGAAAGATAATATAGTTTTTTTTATCTAAATGCTTTCTTAAATGACAATTACATATAAAGAGTTCATTCTTTGAAGTCTTTTGTAGCTAATTAAAGAGTCTAATCCTAAAAGAATCTCTATCCAAGGTGTCAAGAACCCATAGACCGGGGTGTAGTTTTTTGTCACTCTTAGCCGAAGTCATAATGATAAGCTTATCAAGAAAACTTTCAATTCTTTCTTAATGAAGCTGCTTCGAAAAACTCCGCGGGCATAAATGAAAGGGATACCCGCTTAGGACTTCCGCGTAAACCCTCTATTTTATTATCACCCTTTAACTTTCTTTGTAAGTACCTTATTAATGTTCCATTATTACAAAAAGAGGCCCTTACTTTAGTTTGTACTAACTTTTATGGACAAATTCTATAAAAAAAATTACAGCCGATTTTTTTCTTAAGCTTCTTCCTTTAAATATAGCACTAAGTCGACTTGAACCTATGGGATTTTACTAGGATTCGTTTGCTCTACCACGGATCTTTCTTTTATAAATTATTGTTTTCATTCTTCATAGGAACTATATTGGCATTGGCGGCTAGAATTTTTCATTTTTTAGTTGATAGAGTTGATGATAGAGTTGAAACTAGAATTCCACCATATTGTTACACAAAATTCTTTTAGACTGCACAGACGAGTATTCTAACCTAACCTACAATTTCCTTAAGCGAAGCTCCTAATTTGCGAGGTAAGCTATTACGATTCTTAGATTATTTCTGGGATATCTGAAATTATGCCTAACAAAAAAAACCCTTTTTTATCTTAATAAGTAGCCCTCTACTCTAAAGTTAAAAAAAAAATGAGAACTTATAAAAAAAAGGATGCAAGTAAAAAGACTACATTATATTGAGTCTAGGTAGAAAGCCTATGTATATATGAATTTTATGAATAAGTCAGAGCCCTTATACATTACATACTTTCGAATAAAACCTTAAGCCTTGTTCAGAAGTTCTTACTCTTACTAAGAAATTGACCGAGTTATATATAATACTAGAAAGCGGGAATTTGGTTCACTACTTTCGTCGTAGTCAAAAGAAGTCTCTTTTCTAGACAATAGCGGGAGCTTTTTTAGCCCTTTAGGAAATTCCCTATAGAGGAGAATTAATGAAAGGAGCAAGATCAAAAAAGTAGGGAACTAACTTACTCGATCTAAGTCAAAAGCGGCTTAGTGTAAGGTTAACTTTACAAAGACTATAAAGCCTTTCCCTCCTTTCCGCTGTGTTCAGGTACAGAAACTCTCTCTCAAATATCTCTGCAATAACACAAGTAAGCCAAGAGCCCCTTAAACTGATAGATAAGACAATACAACTAACTATAGAAAATATTATACTACAATACCCCTAACTCTTTACCCAGTTCTGTCATAAATAAGCCGAGTGTATCCCATATATAATTTCTCCATAAGACACTCATTACTAGTACAAGATAGATAAAAGAAAGCTGACTTTCGACTTTCAGAAAACAAAAAGGAATTTTTATCAAACAAATTCACAAGTACTTTTCAAGACCTCCGTTTCCTATTTAGGATTTTTTAAGTAAAGGCTTCTCCCAGCTAAAATTAAGTGATAATATAAGTTACAAGGAATTCTTCCATGTTTAAAGGGATTTGTTTTGTTTTATAAACTAAGTTCCTCTATTTTCATGCTACAAAGATTCTACTCCTTATCTAAAGGATTTATTCGTGAAATGTTTTGTAGCGCTTAATCCATCTAAAACCTTCCCTAATTAGTAAGTTCGTACTAGTTTTTTTAATATAAACGAAACGGGGTAACAAATTAAGCTAAGCTTGCCTAGTCAATAAGGTAGTATAAGGAATACAAACAGGAACTTATAAGTGGGTGGGTTATTTATAAACTTTTTGTTTACAGTGATAGGGAAATCATTACTTCTTTCAGGTATTTTTTTCTATTGTAGAGGTTGGTATAGAACCAGATATTCCCTTAGTTTTTGTGCTTATGATAAGACCTAACTTTAAGGAATGAAGTGAAAGTCTGTCGTTATTGTTTGTTGTTACTGGGTATTTCTCTTTCATTCAGCTTTTTTTTACAAGATAAGGAATTGAAAACAGGCTAGAAGCTCCGTAAGACCACTATTATTCGTAAGAAAGTGAAGCCAAAGTCATTAGAACAATACAAGACTGATATAGGTACAATATATACACTACAAATAAGTACGGGTATCCCTTTACAAACAAGGTAAGTTTCTCTTTTACTCTTAGATTTCTTTCTCTCCTATTAGAGCCTAAGTCCTAAGAACAAGATATACATAGAACCCGGCTGCCCCAACTTTTCAAAGGAGTCCTTGCTCCGATCTAGCGTTCCGCTGCTTACTATACCAAATGATCTAAGACCGGCAGTACTTGTGTTCACCTTATGACAAAGTATTTTAGAAACCTGGAATATAATATTATAAAATGCTTATTTCCTCAAAATCAAGGGGATCCCTCTCTTCAAAATATTTAATCCCGTTATGAACCTATAGCTTTTCGGGTTAATAAAGGATCCACTATATACTGTATAAAGAATATGTACTGACAAAATAAAGCTCTGTATGAAACCCTTTTGCCAAAGAAAGTAAAATAAGGAAGCTGTCAAAAAAAATGTAGGAGAAAATTCTTTACACACCTTCTTTAGTTCTAGAGCTCTACTATTCCTGTACTTTAATTAGTTACTGGAAACACTTTAACCCCACTGATACTATTCTGTAACATTTTTCTTACTATCCGAAATTGAAAGGTATTTATTTTAGATTGGGGACCTTGAGAACTCAATGAGGGGCTTTGACATCTCAATCGCAGACGCTCCCGGTACTCAGATTTGCCTTAAATGAATCCATATATAAAGGAGTCCCTTTTCGCTCGCGATAAAGCTTTGTAAACGTTAGTTCTGTACTTTTCTTTTTATTTAACAGTAATCTATTGTTTGTTAATCCAAAGGGACTATATACTTACTTATAGAAGAGACAATTTTTGGAGTCTTCATAATTAAAAGAAAGTCTAAGAAAACAGCATGAAATAAAAAAAAAATCCTATATCTTATCTTATAAAAAGAGGCTCTAAAAGTAAGTTTTAGTGTACGAAACCTTACAACCGACTTCCTACCTAAATTGAATATTTTGAATATATTCAAATGTTCTAAATGTCTACCCTCCGCGGGTGTTTTGCTCGTTTAAATACATTCTAATCTCTACTTAAGTTTGACAAAATCTACAGAAAAAATAGAATATCAATCCGTCCTCTTTTGTAGGGAAGCCCCCCCTTTAGAATACCCTTTATAGTGCCAGGAAATTTATTACTAATATGACTAAATACGGAGACTAAATCCAACTATAATAAAATAAGGGATCTTTTTACTCTTAATGGGGTTCTTATCATTCATTATATATCGGGGGTTATAGGGAGCTTTAAGAATAAGGTACAAGTTAAAAAACATTTCCGAGGGATCTAAGAAACCGAATCCCTGATTAACTTAGCTTGGAATCCGGGACTTTTTTAGTATAATACCAAATGCAGTATTCTTATCTTGTACCTAACTTCTGTTTCTATACCACCCTGTCAAACAAATTTCTTTTCAATATAACGGTGAGGAATACAATTACTTAAAATACCAAGACTTTTGGGGATTTCGGTAAAAAAAACTTAATCACACTAGAATTTCTATACAGTAAACTGCCTCTAATATATCTTTTATTAGTAGTACAAATCTAGAACCAGGAATTAATTGTCAATTCACTAACTCAGATGAAGTGGTATTTCTTCCCTTGGATAGAGTTGTTTTTGATTCCTTATTTAATTTAGTAAGGGATAGGAGAGGAACCCTGAGTAAAATAAGAAAATTTATACCATTAGGAATAAAAGCTACTTTGTTCTAGCTGCTTATGCGCTTTCGGATATAAAGAGATACAGATGCCGTAAGTAATATATAAAGTGTCTAAGGACTACACTTATTTTGTTAAAAGGGGGACCCTGTCGCATTGCAGGTGTATAACTCCTGATTCGTAGGCTTCAAGCCAGGACCCTATGTAATAATAATTGTTACTCTCCTACGCTACACCGGGATCCCCTTAAAGGCTTTATTACTTGGAAACCCTTGAATAGACCCCATCTACTTCTTATTCATACTAATAACTTCTTTCCTAGCAGCTATAAAAGATATACCTTTCCTTTAGAAAAGATTTTAGTAAAATACTCGCGATTCCTAATCAAGTCAGTCTATTGCGGGAGTTTGTGTATAGTTAATTCTAGATGTAATCCCCTCACCTCAAAGTTTTCTAAAGAGTGTCTGTCCTTCGATCCTATAACTCCTTTTCTTCCATGCCAGCATCCGCATTGTCAAGTGTATAATTTGCAAGGGATAAAGTGTATAGGCCTGTGATTAAAGTAAAGACCCTTCTATAAGTCCTAAAGGATTCTTGATTTTTTAGGAAAAAAGGACAGAGAAAGAACTCCTAAAAACAATACAAAGAAAGACTATAATAATAATAGAGTGGAATATCTATAAAGAAAACTAGGCCGTGAGGGGGTATTGAGAATAGCCCTAGATACTATGTGTTAGTACTCAATCTAAGGAACGGTAGCCAGTATGGAGTGCGCGCAGTACCTCTTTGGAATAGCAGCTATAGTATAAACTAAATGAGGTTGACCAAGTCTTAAAAGCAATTCATAAGTGGAGCTCTCCACCTAAAAAAAACGAGGTAAGGTATTACTCTTAATAATGTATTGTGCACCTTTTTTCTTTTCTAGTCTACTAATCATACTGAAGTAAGCTGTATAATCAATTGCCTGCAAAAGTCTCCACATCATTCTGATAGTTTGCTTTGTCAACACATGTCTGTCTTTTTTTAAATAATTTCGATAGTTTATTCTCTCTTATTAACCCCGATTTTTTCGGAACACTCCACTCCTATATAGCTTCCTCTCAGGGGTTGGCTTTGCAACTAATTGAACAAGTTTACCCTTTTTTTTATTACTAGAGAATAGAGTCCACTTTTGAATTAATAATATTACGTGACTCGATACAAATAGATTTGGGGAAGTCGCCTCAATCAACCAGGAACTTAGTCTAACTTTTCATTAAGTTTTTTTTTTAGTATAAAGAAAGAGATGCAACTAAAATCTAGGGGATTATAGGATATCTGTTGTTGTTCCTTGCTGTACTCAACGATTTAGCTTAATAAAGCTGGGTTTAGTTTATTAGTAAGCTAAATGAAATTGCTATGCAAAAAAAATGTACAAGAATAAACTCGCCTCCAAGAAAGATGCGGGTTTCCCTGGATATTTGTTAGTGACCTTTCCTTTAGAAGGCAGAATCCTACTTTGACAACAGCTTGTCATTGTACCCTTGACCTATAACATTCTTCTTTTCTAGGTATTCATCTTAGTCAGGGAGACAGAAACGAAAGGCGACCGTCTGGGCGAATGAAAATTCTCTATTCTTTTATTCTCTATCTATTCCGAGAAAGATTAGGAATTAAGAACTCAAACTACAAGCAACATTAGCAACAAAACAAGAAGAGAAACAAGTAAGGCAAACTCGTAAATAAATTGACCTGGATCCAAAAGAAGCTTAAAATGCCGGAATGTACCGTTTACCCTTGACTTTGACTCCCTGAACTTAACAAGACTGGGAAAACCCAGACTCTTTACTAAATCCCCCTAATCCCTAAAGACTGCTGATATACTTATATACTTAGACCCCTTTTCCTTAGGCTTGCCCTAAAAAAAAAGAATTTACCTGTTTCAGATGCCTAATTTCAGTACTTTTAGTTAAGAATTTGCCCCTTAATTGTGACTTCCTAGCTTTAATTGGATTTCTTTCAGGTAGCTGCGGGAAATACACGAGGTCCTCCTAGCATATGCTACAAGAGAGAGAGTTTTATACCACCTTCCACAGAATCTTAGAGAATATACACACTACTAGAAAATACAAGAGTTCTAATCTCATAACCCTATTCTAAATAAATCCAACCGAGAAAGATATAGATCTATAAACCTTCTTTTTATTAAAATTTCTAAAAGGAAACTTTCCCTTTTGACAATTCTGATACACTCTATATCAAGGACTTTAGGGAGTCATTTATTAGAGATCTTCTTAATTAAAATATTTCTATTTGAACTTTTAAGAGAATCTTGAGGAACAAATTACAAATTATAAGATAGAGAATTCCTGTCTAGTTAAACTAACCTCTAAGAAAATACTTGACAAGAGTCAAGCTAAAGCTTACCCCTTAACTCTACATTATGTCTTGACTGGAAACTACTTACTTTTACAGCTACACAGTTACTTTTAATGAAAATTCAGGAAGAATAAAGACTCTCATTTTCAAACCCTTTTTAAGTAAAAAATGACTAACTAAAAGCTCCTGTCTAAATAGATACGATCCATCTACAAAGGAATAGGGTAGCCATCCTTTCCTCTGTTTTCGGGAAATAGCCTGTGTGCTAAAACAAAATACGAAACGAGTAAACCAATTGACTTTCGGTTGATTCTATCCTTTTCGAAACGAGACTTTCATTCTCAGTTACCGTATATAAAAGTGCTAGTCAAGAAATATCCACTAAACGAGATTCCTTTTCAGATAGTCATAATTGGAATTCCAAAACTCATAAAGAAAGGCAACAAATTCTCGTCAATTTACGGGTTTCGTACAGGCAAGCTTGTCTTGATTCGCTTGTATTTGAAGGGCTTTTCCTCTCATAGGAGTGCTCAATTCCTATTGGAGAAATAAGCTAAAGTGGGAGTCAATTATAGGAGAAAGTTTACTTTTATATAAAGTAGAACGAAAAAGTGTACGAATACTTCTAGTGCCATTTCCTATAAGGGGTTCTTTTAAAGCAGAAGCTAAGTTTTAGTAACTCCCTGTCACAGTAAAGACTTAACTTTTTAGAGGATTTCCTTGTTTAGAAGCTCTCCAATCGTCTAGAGTTTTGATTATATATTCTAGATTTACAGTCAAATCCCTTTTTAAGAATTCTCTAGTGACTTATTTATTAACGATAGGGGAAAAAGAATCCACCTATACTTCTACAGCTTTTGGAAAGAAATTTACCTAGACTTACTCTCTACTCTTCACTTTATTATACTTATATAATAAAAAAGATACTTTAAAATAGGAATTTGGAGAGCCTTGAAGGAACCCTTTCACTTAGAATTCTATACCTTCTTAATAAAGAAAGAGTTTTTTCTGGGGACTAGTATATAATTATAATAAAGTCCTACCTTAAACCCGGTGTAAAATAAAGCATATAATTGAATATTAGTTTCAAGATTCAATAAAGACAGAAAAGCTTACCTCGGTTACTAAATACTAGACCTAATAAAGCCGCAAGTTGCAAAAGAATAGAGAATTAACCACACCTTCTATAAAAGTAATAAATATTAATTTGGGGTTACATTATTTCAAACTCTGGAGATTCTGAAAAGACTTACTGAAGGAATTAAAGAGACAATTATAAGATCTTGGGTATTTTTAAAGCAAAGTCCTTAACTCTCAAATCTTATTAAGTAAGGCCAAGAGAGCCCGAGAAGGGAAAGCCGGGTTTTCCCGCTTAATGTAACTAAACTGAAGGAGATCCTAATCTTCTACCTATACTTTATTAGTAATGAAATTCGCAAGCACTAACTCCTTACAAGGATACTGCTCTATATTGACCCTTTATTCTATTCTTGTAACAAAGATTTTCCTTAACAGAGGGGATCCCTAGCAATTTACTAGAATTTACTTACTAGATTGAACAAGATATTTGACAGAATTGTAAGCAGACAATAGAAAACAGACTTCGAATACTTTTAGTTAAAGAAGCGGTTTGACCTTTTACGAGTCCCTTTTTTAGGTACTACCATACATATTAAGAGAAAGCTAGCGCGGGTTAACTTATACGAAATCCTGTGAAAGTTATTCCGTATAGTCTAAGTGTTGTTTCTTTCCCTTATATAAGGAACAAGTATAGTTTAATAAAGGCCTGGCATATACAAAAGATTTTAACCATAAGAATACTCGGAGTCTTATCTTATCCACAGAATCCAAAATGTAGGGCATAACCTGTTTGTAAAGGACTCCTGTTAGTGAGTTTAATGGGTATTAGGGTCAGTAAAAAAAAGCTTCGAACTGTATTTATTAACTTAACGGATGCATGTACAAATAAGATAAAAGTGAGATTCCCCTATATGAGAAACCCTAGAGTTTTTTTAGTTCTAAATCAGGGGCCCTTCCCTTCAAGTCATTTAAGCTTTAAAAAAACGACGAATACGGAACCATTCCTTATATATTTATATAATATTCTATATTTACACTTATGTTACCAGAAATCACTTTCACTTTGGGCACAAATAGCATTCTTTATTTATTTATTTATTTATTTATTACGGAAAGTTTATGCATATTACTCTCACTAAACTAAGAAAAATACAAGTAAATTAGCACTAACGTATTCGTACTGGGGGTTTCCTGGATAAGAAGTATAAGGAGCCCTTAGAGTTGCCATTTCTTCAAAGTTCTACCAATTAGAAAAGAGGTGATTTTCTCAGGAGATATTTTCCTTTGTTTAAACGATTTCTTGGTTTCCTGTTGTTGTCAGAATTGAATGTATACTCTCTAATCCCATCTACTAAATTAAATGCATGCATTAGAGAATGTATTGTTGAGGGCTGATTGAAACTAAAGTGTACACTATTGATAGATATACTGCTCTAGAACCAAAGCTCCTATAATGCTACACTCTTTCTTTTTTATTTATATAAGTTATTATATTCCTTACTTTAGCTAAATATAAGCTATTCTTTCTTGTGTTTATACTGCAACAGGTTAAGCTTCTGCTTTGGCAAAACGAGTAAGTCTTTACCTGAAAAGAAAAAAGAAGATGTTGTCATTGGTGTGCTGTTAATGAGTGTATGTCTGTATCCAGTACTATACTGTAATGCACACAATATCACCCTCCCTCTACTTCGTAGCACTCGGGAAGGTTAATCTTTCTAATATCAACTAAGTATGTCTACTCCCTAAGGATAAGCTGCATAGAGCATGAGTTATTATCCTTAACATAGAAAACCAAACAATAGGACCAAAAATCCCAATTAAGTACAGATATTATATAATCTAAGTCTGGGAATAGCGCTAATAAGTAATAAGAATCTAGGTAGTAAGGGTCTATGAAAATACATCAGTTTCAGTTAAAAGTAAGCTCCAGAATCCGGGAATTCAGTTACAGGAAATCAGAAATTCGGGGTTCTTTGGTCTTTAAGCGGGTCCTTATTAAACAACTTTAGAGCCACAGAAGTAACTAACAATTTTTAGAGCCTTTCTTGTCTTCAGAGTGTGAGGTTGACTATCTATAATACTACTATTATGACTTAACCTTCCTTTCCTCCGGGGTACCCTTCGGTCGGTAAAAAAAGGATGTGCTCATTATCGATTAAGGTTTTAATCCTCCCTAAGGATAAGTACATAGGACAAGAGGAATTTTACCTTAATGAAGAGGAATATCTAGAAGAATACATTAATTACTATCTATGTCTATGTTTTTCTTTTTATACTAGCTACCAGGGAATACAAAAAAAAGATCTTCTTCTCTTAACTGGCACCTATTCCAGATTCTGCTACTGGCTATGGCAGCTAAGTCCTTATCTTGTGGTTCCTCTTTCTCTCATGGGTCTAGGGCTGCTTCTCGGGTTCCTGCTTCTTCTCTTTTATAGTTTAAGTATTCCGGGCAAGTCAATTTTAGAGCCTGTTTTGCTTTTCCTGGTCATATAGTGTAGGGTTTACTATCTAGAATACTCCTAATGTGAGTTAACCTCCCTCACTCCGTTCTGCTGGGTCGGTAAGAGAGATGGAATTCTATACTTCTAAGGTTAGTAACTTCCTTAAGGATAAGCTACAAAACACAGGAAGTCTTTGCCTTGATAGTAAAGAACTCTCAAAATTAAGTTTCCAATTAATTGCATTACTTTTTTCTATATCAGGGTTGATAAAAAAGGGAATTCCAGGGGGAGCTGGTATAAATCCTTTTAAGTTTGTACTTTAGTCATCTTATGAATTCCCAAGTAACAAAAGTTAGCTCAAATATAGGTATAGGATAAGACATCCGTTCAAACAAAATAGGTTCTAAATTTACATAAACAGTCGGCGATAACTAAAATTTCAAGACAATTGGAGTAAACCCCGCATATATGGAGCCCCTCGCAAGTGCAAGCTAACAGTTTTTTTATTTAAGTCACGTAAATTCATGGGGGCTCTTAAGTATAGTAGTTGTATAATATCCGCGATAAAATAAAGGCATAAGCTGATAAGAACTTTCAACCTCTACCAGGAATCCGCTATATAAGGTCCAGTTCGTTTATATTTATTAGATTAAAGCGGTTAATATAATATATAATACCCTGTTTTTTGCAATGTATTTTCTATTTCTTTTGTTAAAGGTTTTTTTACTGGATCCACTTTTCGAAAGCCTATCCGAGGAGTCCTAGTAGGTATATTGTTAATTGCGAGCTTTCAAGGTTCTGTTTCGAAAAGGGATTTACTTTTAGATGTATACGCAGCTTGTACTAGAGTAAGTGAAAACATAGGAGTACTTTTCCTTATGGTACAGAGCCTAAAAAAAACCGGTAAGTTTGGAGTCGGTGCTGTATATCGGAATAGCCTTTAAGGTTCAATTAAAAAATAGAGCGCTTTTCTACTGTTAGTACTGATTTAATATTATAAGTTGTACAAGATAAAATCTATTTTCTATTTATAGGGCCTTTCTCGGATCCCATAAGTACAGCAAGGTTTGAATTCTATTGCTCGTTTACAAAAGACTGTGGTTTAACCGGATTTTGAGTTTTTCAAGTCTTAGAATTCGTAAGTATACCCCTACCCCTATCGGATACTTGTACTTATTTAGGGCGCCCTAAATAATAAGCGGGGAGTTTAAATTCAAGTACAATAAAGAAAGGGAAACCCGGGGGATACTTCGGAAAGTGAGGGAAAGTCTTGCTATATTGCTATATAACTAACTTCTTTAGGATAAAAAAAATCACTGGGTGCCAAAGATTGACTAACGGTGAGTCACTTTAAAACAAAGGAAAAATGAGTCGATAATTTGCACTCCGATTAAACAGGGGCTCCTTTGTAGTAGTAAGGGAATTTCAAAGAGATACACTGCTAAAGCTCGTCCTGCTATCTATATTTGTACTTTTGCAGCTATGAGTACATACTTATAAAAAGCATTCCGAAAAGGTATCCTTGAAATTATACACGAGAGGTAGATATAAAATATTATAGATATAGCTTTCCCCTTTAGCTAAGAGAGTCATTTTCGTTAAATATTGATTGTTCTGGGCGAGGGGGTTCCTAGTTATCTATGTACTTTAACGGCGATACCTGCATTCCCGACACTTTTATTCTTTAGAAGTTCTTTCTTATAGCTCTAAACTTATGGTTGAGTCCTTTTGTTTGATTGAGTCTATATCTTTTAAGAAGTTGGGCATACTTCCTATGTATGAGGTATAAGAATGGGATAGCTGCGATAAGGAATTGACTAGAACCCCCTTTCTAAGAAACTAATAAACAATACAGCAAAATAAGTAAGTTATTTTTGAGTCTCTGCTTAGCCGAGTGAAAAAAGAATCCCGCAAAAGTAAAGTAGGGAGTACCCCTTTTTAATAAAGAGTCAAGGGAATTCTAATTAAGTTTTAGATTTTTTGTATACTCGCTTTATGAGGAAAGAGGCTCCTTTTGAGCCCATGATCGGTGTTTGGTTAAGTCTTTGTGAAAAGTGCAGGGATTCTAGGTATTCGGGTTAAATAAATCTAAAGTATCCTATCCTATAAATACCTCCGTAAAGTAAAGCAAAAAAAGGGGTATCCCTGTAAGAAACCTAGTAAGTTCATTTTCCAATGACTTTAGAGCCAGTACGTAATATAATAATATAGAATTACTTATATTAGTGATAGAGGCTGTAAGAGAGTACCCCCTTTTATTAGCAGGTCAACGAACCCTCTTAGATCTAGGAGTCGTGTAATACCCTTTTGCTCGGGAACAATAAAAAAAAAGAAACCCAGAAAAAAAAAGAGCCTCCTTCTAAGGGATCTCTGAAACCTTACCTTTCCTTACCTTTGTTAATTACATTACTTAGAATTACTCCTTAGACTTTACAAGAATTGCTTTTGAATAATACCCAATTTCAATTTTTTAATCCCGTTAGGATTTCTAATGGGACGGATTCGCCACAGAGCTGTAAAGAAGGAAACCCTAGTGCTGAATGAGTCGAAAAGGGGGTTCTGCTAGAGTAGTATAATGAATGGGATATCCCCAAAATAGTATATGAATTTAGGGCAGTCCTAGATAAACTCTACCCTAAAGTAGCTTTTTCTTCAGAAAGACTCAAGTACTAAAATAACTTAATCGAGTATGCAAGCGCTTTGTCAGTAATTATTTTTTAGTTTGGAGCGGCATCCCCATCAAGAATATGGCGTTTTTTTTAGTTCCCATGGCTGGGTGCCCCTTAATTCTAATCTTTTCTGAAATAACAAGGAAGTCCATCCTTTTTTTAATTATCCCCTGCGAAAAGAAGAGGATATACTCTACTCAATTTTGGTAGCAAGTACCTCTATTCCTGGGGAATTCTTTCGGCTATTTGGTGTTTTCTATTTCATTTTAGAGTGCAATAGGGGTAACCCTCTTTCTACCTCTCTTTCTTGAGTTATGCTCTAGAAAGCGAAATGTAGATAAAGGTTTTGGCGAGTATATTCCTATACGCGAACTGCTCTATTTTCATTTTATACTATATATATATTTAGTAAGGGGCTCGTCAAGATTTTCAGAAAAAAAGCGATAATATATGTATTTTCCATTTCTCTGGGTTTAGACTCTTTATCAGTATTAGGATCGACCTTTAATCTTTTGATCTAGATATCCGGCGAATGCTTACTCAAGTACTCCTACTATTATTGACTTTATAAACAAACAGAAAATCTAAGCTATTTGATTCTATATACTAAACAAAAGTACTTTATAGTTTACTAGTAGAAACTCTTAACCAACCCGCAAGTATTGTACGTTTGTTGGAACTGTATTCGAGGCAAAAACAACACCTGTGAGAGCGTAACCTAGTCAACTATCCCCAAAAACGAATCCATATAACAATTATATAAATTTATCCCGTATTTTATTTTGACATATTAGTAAATTCTATTCAAGTTTACTAGAATTACGAAAAAACTCCCAAGTGCCTACGGCTGCGAGGGCACTCGATTATTCTCATTATTGAGTTTTATTTTAACCTTCTTGACTTTTAAATATATTAAGAAGAAAGAGGTTTTAATAATTTGATAAGGTATCCTATCAATATATGTCCAGGTTAGAAGAAAGTTTTTCCAAGAATTTGGAGACCCTACAAATACAAAGTAACTCGCACGAGAAGAATTATTTGCTACACCCTAAATATACCAGACTAGACTTTATTTTAGTTTTTAAAAGACTTGTACTCTCCTAACTAGGCACGGTTATTCCTTAACAAACAGAGGGAAAGCTGGTTAAGCGCCACTAAGATAAGAGTCCCTAAAAGTTTAAGACACAAAGTTGATAGGAAAGTTTGTAATACTTTGGCCCTCTACAAAGTACAGTAGAAAAACTCTATAATAAAAGTGAAGTTTGAAAGGCTAAATCTAAATCTGTAATTGAGGACTGCCTCATAATCATAATAAGTAAAAAAGACTTCCACTTCCAGAATGCCCTATCAATTTATTCTAACTTTTATTCTCTAAACCAGAATCTTAAATAAAACCAGCTTCTTTTTGACCAGAAAACGATTTCTTTATCTCCTGTGAAATGTAACCAACAAAACACTGATTAGAAAAAAAGCTGCCTATCTATTAATGAGCTTTCCCAGGAGAGAATGACTTCTGCGCTAGACTTTTGCCAATGGAACTCCTTTAATTTAATGGGTGTTTTGGGCTAGAGCTTTCTAATTTAATTTCTAGTTAAACTCAAGAGGAGAGACATAAAAAAAAAATACTTAACAATAGGATATAGGAGCTGTGCCCGTTAAGCCTTATGGGCTTAGTACCTTATAGGTTGTTGCAGAGTTTAGGAGTTATTATTAGTACTATATTATCTATAAAAGGAAAGGTATAAATAAAGGAAAAGGAAAGGTATAAATAAAGGTATTTTAATTATTCTATTGGTAGCCTTGTTAGCACTCTTCTTATGATTATGAGCTAGACCTGTCTAGGATTGTCTTTATAGGGCCTACTGTTATCTACTACTGCCAATAATTGGTCGAGGTCATTTTACCTTATAGATAATAGTAGTGTATTCTAGTGAGTTGAGGGTAGTTAGTTAAGAAGGATAATTTTTAGAATATTGTCTATATACTATCCTAAACCTAGTAAGTTCAAGCTTTATCTCAAAATAAAATAGGGTTCTTTATAGCCAGCCATAAGTAACTCATTTTATTTGGTAAAGTGCTGAAAAAAGGTCTTAAAATAGCTTTGAAAAGGGGCATCCTCGTTGTAGGTTTTTTAGTGGATGCTTGCTAAAGTAGGTTCTAGTTATTTAAAAAGCTGTGTATCTTTCATTTTTGTTTAGCTTACGACTTACCAAGTGAAGGCCCTCACTGACTGAGGAAGTCAGACTTTGTTTTTTGAGTTTTCTGTTAAACTTTAGTACTAGAAGTGCTGCCCTAGTTTATCCCAGAAAGGAAGAAAAAGAGGTAACCTTTGCAAGGATATAGCCCAGGTAGGAATTTCTGAGCAAGGCTTTGCCGGTATATTATAAAAAAAAGCTGGGATAACTTAAATTAGCCTTTCCATAATCCAAAAAACCTGTAAAATAACACATAAAAGCGGAATCCGCGACCTTAGAATCTCCTTTCTATTATAAAGGTGAAAGGTAAATACCAGACTACTCCCGGTGGAAAGTTAACAGTTTTTTCCAAGAATTCTCTATTGTATACGATCCCGATCCGGCTCCCTAAAGCTATGTTTTTAGACTTCCAAAAGAAAAGTGTCTTTATTCAATATTCAATCAAATCATAAGTACCTAAGATTTGACCCAGAATCTGTACCTTACTCTTAGGACTTAATTCCCTTTGTTCAAGCCTTGTTTATTGAGTCTTACTTTTCTTGACTTTATTTACTTGTTTCAGGATTTCACTTCTTTGAACTAGACCTTATTATGAGCTTAGAGAAATATCTCGTTCAGTTCAAAGGGTTCTCTATAGCTTTGAGTACTTCCTTCCATAAGCAAAGACCTCCATTTGCTTTGGGCTAGATTGATCTTCTTTAGCAAACAATACTGTACTTCATAGTAGGTCACACTGGCTTTAAAAAGTTCCTAGCTTCCAAAAGAGTAGAGTGACTGACTAAGAGAATGAAATGAGACTCTATACTTGAATACTCTTAGAATTTTAATCTTCTTAGTTCTTAGTAATGTAATTGCACAAGTTTTTAGATCTTTTCTGGGCCTACAGATAGATATAGTAGACCTTGTATTTATAAAAAGCGTAACTCTGATGCTAACAACCCTGTCTTTCAAGGACCAAAGGAAATTCTTGTTTCAGAACGAATTTGATAAAGTGAGCAATGAGGTTGCTAGGAATTGCTAAAGGTTTTTTACAGTCTAACTCTACACAGACTCACGGTGACAAAAAACAAAAACTGGTTTAGGACCGGAACTCCCTTTTTGCCCGAGGGACCTGGTTCCCTTTATATTATATATTTCCAAAGAGTACCCGTTTTAGTATCACGGATTTCTTAGAGTTTGAACGAAATGAAATTAAAGCCTTAGCGACTAGAAATAACTTATAAGTTAAAATTCTTTTTTTTCAAGTATGTATCACTAGGAACTCCCTGTATAGTATAGTAAAATAAAGTATTCTCACGCAGCGGGAATCCTTTTCAATCCCGGTCGCACTTTTTTTCAGAGAAGATTAAGGGAGCCCCATTAATTAGCTTTTACTTTGAGTTTCAGGGTTGCGCAGGGTTCTCTATTATAGCTACTCTGTACCAAGGCTCCCTTTGACAATTCCATTAATAAATAAGGGTCCATAAGGAATTGATTTAAACAGGTGTATTGCATTTGTAAACTAGTTTTAGTTCTAGAAGCTCTAGTCATTTTCTTACAAGAGGAGAATGCTCATAAAAAACACCCTATAGCCATTGGATTTCCTATCTGTTACAAGCCCATTCCTGATAAACCTTTTACTTTTTATTAACCGCAAGTCTAAATTTCCTTGAGCCCTTGTTTTATACTAAGCATCTTACACAACAGTACGGGACTTCACATACCCTTTTATTAAATATTAAATATGTCAGCAACTTTTTTTACCAATTTTGGAAGCCCTAGTAGTAACTTTTGAGGACTCTGCTCTTTGTATTATGAATTTAGAAAGGGTCCCCCTTTTTTTTTTACGGGGCGTACCTTTACATGATATGCTAAATGTCAGATATTGACTCTTTTTGTTTTCTTTAGAAATAAGACTGAGGTTATACATGTAAATTGAATCCCTTAGAATTTAGAATAACTCCTAGCAAACCATATTCTATATTAAGTAAATACAAAAAATCATCGATATGAGAAAGCTTCCCATTAAGGAACAAGCTACACTAAGAAAACAGCTCTTATAAATATTAAAATTTCGAAGTTAAAGCTATACAATAACAAGAGTCAAATTAATGGGATATATTTTAGAATATTTAAATGCCTCTATTAGTCATTTAGCTACAGAACTCTACTTTCCGGAAAAGGCTTCGCTGTACTCCTCTCCTATATCTAATCATTTTAAGTTAAGCAAAGGATATCATATAAATAAGATAAATAAGAATTTCCAGATTAAGGACAATACCATAAAACCAATACCTATAAATTAGATCACTTATAACTTTTCATAAAACTTGGGAAATTGCCCTAGTTAAAGCTTTAGCTAGAAATTCCTTTTTAGTTTTAGTTCGGTCGTTTATGTACTAACGAGTATAGAAAATAAGGATTCAAAAATGACTTAATGAAAGCTTTAACAGCTTCTGATCATCTAAAGTTCCTGAGGAAAGAGCAAACCCCAGCTCCTTGTGATCTCTGTCAAACTTATCTTATACTACGGGCCCTTTATACATTATAAAGCTTTTCACTTTCAATTTGTCTTTTACTTAACAGCAGTCAAACTCTTTGGATATAATTACGGAAGTATCCTGTTTCGCCCAAAAGGCAGCTACATCTGAGTGCATCTAAAAAATGACACGTGCTAAAGTCGACCCAGGAATACCCAGAAAGCTTGTTAATAGAGAATCCCCTCTACAAACCCGTACCAAGCAAAAGCCCCTTCAGAATAAAGAAACTTTGTATTTGATGGCCTATACGAAAGATATCACACGAGTTATCTCCAGGAAAACTCGAGACAAATTTAGAAAAAGACTTTAATATCTCCTCCTTTAGCAGCAACAACTTTTCAACTCACAGCTTTCTATTAATACAAAAATGGTTAGAGGATTTACATTGCATGATAAAGATTCTCTATCCTTAATGTCTCTTTCTTTACAAAGAAAGATTTTCTTTAGACTGATTTGCCTACGTCATAAAGGGATCGCTTCGCTTGCTTTGATTTTATATAACTCCAATGAGAAGAAGGAAGAAGACATTCAAACAAGTTAAGGATTCTTCTCTTTCCTATGCTATCTATTCTTCATTAGACTTCACAAACACAGAACACAAGACAAGCTTCCTAATTACCCGGAATACTAAAACCAGAATAGGAAGTCCCCTTTTAATTAAGAATATCCCCTTAAATGCAAATTAAATGAAAGTAAAGTAGTATAAAAGAGATAGGAGTTCTATCCTTATTAGGTGTAGGTATCACTAGAGCCCTATTGGTTCACTAGGAATAAAGTATCGAAAACTAGTTCAAGTAGGAATGATAGTAGGTCAATTGGCAGTCGTAGGCTAATGCTAATCATTCACTTTTATTGATTTCACATCTATATAAAACAACTTTTTTCCGTAGTAGAAATGTGAACAGCAAATTGAGTGAGTTCTACTATAGAAAGCCCTCAAATCTATCAATTTTTATGATCATTTTGAGGAGACGTATATATGATAAAGTAATAAACACCTTTTTTCCTAGGGAAGACTCTATAAGAAAACCTAAAAAGTAGGCAAGTATGCTTGTGCAAAATCAATAAAAGAGATGTATTCAAGATTCTCTCAAGGCTATATACTCTTTAACGATAAGATACAGAGAACAAGAGTCATTATTCCTGAAAGAGTTGCACTTATTGTCAGTGTTTTGTTTACTGTATCTGCAGCCAGGCCAGGGAAGTCAGTTCACCCTAAGGGGAGAGTCAAGCCCAACGAACGGGTATCTGCGTTAAGAAGATAGCTCTAGTTAGGAAGTAAAAGCAATAAAGTCAGCAGGAAGAACTCGAAGAAAGGCTTCATTGGTATTGGCAAGACAAGAAGAAGTAAGTCAAGAAGACAAAACAAAGTCCTTGGGTTATCTTGTATGTGTGGTCCAGAATATTCTCTTTGAGATAGAGATTTATAGAGCTATTGAACCTCCTATTAGCAAGGTAAACCTGATACTATGTTTTCCAATATATCTTGATCTGGTTATCTGTATCTCTTGGGAACTCTTTCCTTATGTTGCAGTAGTCCATTAATGGTCGAAGGGGACTTTCCTAATTCATGGTTCATGTTCGATAGGTAGTTCTTACGTATTTGAGACAGGTTATGAATACTACAGCACCCATCCGAAGCTGGAGGATAACTGAGCTGTCGGTAAAGGCGAGCTTGGAATGTACTTATCCGATCTAATAGCCGGTACCGGTAAAGGTATTGATTCTCTTTCCTTTGGAGTCTATTGCTAGGATAAACTAAACCTGATACTTAATTGAACCTCTAATATTCTTGTGTTCTAATGCTGGTGATGGTATAGCTGGGTTCTTCCTATAAGAAGTTTGGTTTAGAGTTTTCGGAGGTTCGTAAAGAAAATTGGTAATAAATAGTTGGCTTTGGTATTCCTTTCCTTATTGGGTTTCTGAATGAAGGGGAGCTTCTTGTAGCTATTTGTTGTATTAACTAGATTTGGAAGTATCTTGCCAATAGAGTACTTTCTAATTAAATTCTTAACGTGGTCAAGGGATAGCGCTTTTTTCTAGCTTTTTCGGTAACTTAATTAAACAAAGTGAAATATTATATTAAGAGAGGTCAAAACACTTTGCATTGCAGTTTGACTCAAAGACTTTAAGCGGTTACTGCCCTATACCCAAGGTCTTTTTTACATGCATATTTAAGAAATAGCCTTTCTGGAAAAGTAATTACTGAAAAGAGAACGCTAGTGTATGTAAACTTCCTTAGACAATCTTGCTTAGTTCGAGGTAACAGATTAGATAGAAGACTTATTAAGACTGATCTATAATAAAAAGAAGAATGACTATAACTAGATAATAAGAAAAACTAGAACACATATAGATTATTAAGACCTATAACTATAACTATAACTATAAGACTATAAGAAGACTGACTATAACTAGATAATATCTATATCTACTATTAGCTACTAGGGAATAGACTTTCTGCTGACAAATTCCTGAAAGCCTTTTCTAAAATCTACACTAAGTTCTGGTTATTTGAAACACCTCTCACTAGAAAGAACCTCCAAAGACTCTTATACTTAAGTATACATTTAGAGAATTCCGGTCTAGGTTAATCTCTAAACTCTAGCAACCATCGACGGAGGTCTACCCTTTGACTGCTTGCATGACCTGATACTGATACTGATACTGATACTGGTACTGAGTTCTCATAGCTACCCGGAATTGATGTCTTGTGTGAAGGACAGTCAAAGAAATAAGTATAGAGGTTACATTTTCTTATAAAATATCCACAAAACCCCCTTTTTTAAATAAGCAAGCCTTTTCTTACTTTATAACTAATAGAAAATCCTTTGACTAGGTGATATATACCTAGTTGTGGGGCTCTCAAAAACCCCTAAAAGTCATTTTTTAACTTCACATATCTCTTTATTTAACCTTAAATTAAAGTGGATCTTTTTGTATTATAAAAAACAAACTTTTAGATTCATAAAACTCTTAAGTAGTACCTAAGCGGGGATCTCTAAGCTAGCAGTAACCGCTCAAGAATCAACTTCTTGCTATGTTAATTACTTATTACATAAGGGTTTTAGGCATAAGCTCGCAAAATTGTCCTATATTTCTTTCATAAAGCGTTTCCGAGAGAAAGGGTGAAAATCCATAAATTAGGAATATTAGACAGAGATACAGCACGGCAAAAAACTAATCTATGAGATATTTTTTGATTTTTTACATCGGATACAAAAAACGAACCCATAGTAGTAGTATAGTAACCCCTAAGATAGGCATAAGTATGCTTTTTGGTAAGACCTAGAGATAATCTAGAATTTTTACGCGGGAGCCCCCTCTTGTAATGCATCCTTTTTTAGCTATGTAATTTTGAGTGCTACTTAATAACTTATTCATTAGGCAACAACTTTTGTATCAACGTTTATTATTCATAATTGTTCCTTTAACTTTGTAAAAGCAGTTGATAAACAAAATGAAAGGAAATGCAGAAGAGTTGCTAAGTCCATTGAGTATGATTCGCCTTTATCTGATCGAGAATAAGCTAAGTTATTAAAAACCTGGAATTGATTGATTGATCCAAAATAAGGTAAAACTTTCTTTTACCGGGGGGGCCGCGGGTCGTATAAGGGGTAGATCCATAACATTATCCTCCCGAAAGTAGGCAACTAATAAGATAAAAAGCTTTATGGGCTAATTTTGAGTAGGGTTATCTATGTCTGCCCTTTCTTACTGAAGTAAGTCAACGAGTCCCTTCCTTGGAAGGGGGTCCCGTGGAATTTCCCAAATACGGAACAGTATAAATTTTTGTAGTTTAACATTAACTTTGTACTCAATGAATTGATTGCCAATCATAACCCGATCCTTTATTTAATTACGGTAATATTTTAATCGTATCTTAACAGAATTGTAGTTAAATCTACCATGTAACTTTAACTCCAGCTCCTAAAATTATCTCCTTTTGCTAGTTTAAGAGATTAGTGTTTCATATCTACTCTAGTGATTTAGAGAGTTTACTTAATGTTTCTAAGACAAAATCCTATATTATATGAGATAGACAACGTTTAAAAAACTTTAAGAAATGATTCGAGCGGGTTTTGTTAACTTGAGCCATTTTTTTTCACAATAGCTAAATTCGGTAGTTCGTTCTAGGAGTTATTCTTTTTTAATACCCACCTCGGAGTACTCATTTTAGCCGATCGGTAAATAAGCCAAACCCCATAAGAAAAGAGCTCCTTTTTGTCACAAGTAAAGCCTTATCAGGTAGGGGTCATTTTAACAGCCAGAATTAATCGGACCTGTGGTATAATAAACTAAGGAAAAAAAACTTGGCAATTTTCCCTTGTAGCCATCAATAGGGAAGTTAGATTTAGATATAATAACAGGAGTATCAAGAGAGGATTCTCTGGCCCGTTTTAAAGTAGATCTAAGACCTTATTAAAAGAAAAGTTAAGGAAGTTGAACCTTTCCTAATCGATAATATGGGTAATGAAAAATAAAGTAAATTGAATAAAGAAGGGGATAGCTTTCTTAACCCTAGGAGGTGATAACTAGAATATTGGTCTGATTGTCAAAAAGTATTTGACTCTTAAAACCCTGTTCAGCTATTCCTATGTAATTGAGGGGTAATAATAAGGGAATTTTTTATAGGTTTCCCTGGAAGTGGAGTACTCAGTTTCTTTGTAAGTCTTTTTTTCTATGCAAGAGATTGCAACACCTTTATTAGACTTTAGGTTTCCGGTCAAAGAGGAGGCTTTTAGCGGGGAGTAGGGTAGGCACCCGTTTTTTGTAGTTTTAGGGTTAATAAAAGGGAAAGTCTCGTCTGGAATTAGATAAATGGATCCATTTCGTTGGAATCTAAAAAACTTTTAATTACCACAGAGCTGTTAAGATAAGGTTTACCCATAAAGTTAAGACATGAAAAACTTGTACAAGTTTTCAATTCCGGATAATAAGAAAGGTGCTGGGGCAGTCATTTTATAAGTCTGTTTCTTTGATTCAATTTTTAGTTAGTGATACAAGCATAAGTTTCCCCTCTTTTGTAACTACTTTTATAAGGATTCTACGGATATCCTAGCTACTACAGTAGGTACAATAGCTATAGCTGTCAAGAGTACAACCGGTTATAAGACAGACAAGTCTTAAGAAGAAGAAGAGTATAACTCTTATATAAGTTACAGCTATGAAGAGTAATAAAGCTCTTATCAAGAGTCAGATACAGCTACAGCTACAGAATTCAGGGATACAGAAAATAAGGTAGTACAAGGGTATGAAAGTCAGTATGAAGTTTTTTTTTGTGCCTATAAATAGGGTATGTAGGAAATCCTAATAACAGATAGCCTTCTAATCTAAGAAGTCAATTAATAAAGAACCTAAGGAAACTAATGAATAACAAGCTATGTTTCTAGTTCGTAAGTCCTTGTTTAAGCACTCAAAGGGAAGGGGTAACCTTATTAACAGAGAGCCCAGTTAAGTACTTAGAGGAATAAGTAATAAAAAAACCATATCTACGGTTAGGTATTAAGAAAACTCAAAAGAATTAGAATTACTATGATTGTGTAGAAAAGAAAAAGAAAAGGACTTATTGGAAAAGCTCTAGCTTAAGCCTCTCGATTGGAGCTTCCCTACTGCTAATAACTGAATAACAGTTAGAGCCCCTCTCCTTTTTTCGTGGATCCTCTTGAACATGGATACCCGGGAAGTAAGCTATCCAATTCAATAAACAAAGAAGAATACGGCTGCTTTTAGATTTAGAATCTTAACCTCATAGGACCACGGATCTAGGAGGTCCTCTTTTTTTAAGATGTAAAACATATTTGACTGGGGGAGTACCATATCACTAGCAATACTAAGAACTTGACAGCGAATGCTATGCTAATTTAGAAAGAAGTTTAGAAAATTATAAGTATTCTGCCCTTAACTTTTCGTTATACCTTTGAAAAGGCTATTGTGACTAAGACTATAACTTTTTTTTATATATTCTTCAAACAGCCTAGTATAGATAGAGGTAGTATAAGATAAGAGTTTAGTATTATTAAATAACTTAGTTTTAGAAATATTTGTCTTCTTTTTATTAATAGTTATAGTATCTATCAATAAGTATAGGAGTTCTTAGTTTTATGTATTCTATGTAAGTTCTCTTTAATAGTTGTAGAAAAGTCTAGATAGTACTAAGGATAATTCCTCATTGCCCTTTGTGCTTATCGATAAAGAGGGTAGAGCCTTAGATACTTATTGAGTCCATCCATATTACCTTACCGAGTCACCATTCTTGGTTAGGACCTATAGAGTAGATAGACCACCTTACACTATGAAGACCATAAAATAAAGAAAGACCTCAAATCAAAGAGTAAAAAAAGGACAAATTGACTGCTGGAAAAGCTTATATATATTGATTGAAAACCTCCGCAAATTGGAAAGAAAAAGCCTAATTAAAAAGCTAATCACATTGTAGGTTTGTAAAAAAAGAAAAGGGGGGAGTTTCAATTTTAGAAAGTAAAGTCTTAAAGTATAGGGTAACCTGTACGTACATTCAGGCATTCTCAGCTCTTTTCAAGATCGGCGATTTATTCTTGCAAAAAATATGACATAGTATAAATTACGGCGCACCTGGTATATATTCCCCTTTAGTCCAAGAGTTATATATAAATTCACTATATAGGGCTTCGTCAAAACAAGTGCAACCTTGCTTCCTTTTGTTCAAAAAGGGCCCCTCTTTTCAAATTATCTATCAAACTTCTCGCTTCTCGACTAACTACTGCCGGAGTTCCCCGCAGAAATTCGGAATTGAAATTCAGTAACTGTATAGCGTAAATGTTCAGGGTCTTTTGGAAACTTAAGGATAGGGTCTAATTTGGGGACCCCTTATTTTATTTTGGCTAAATTTAAGGTTTGTCTGCAGTACTAGGCTTTCTAATCTGATTAAGCTGAGTCAGCAAATAGAAAGGATTCCCTAAAGGATAATGGGTTTGCTATATTGTATTAAATATACAAACAAGAAAAAAATGTTAACCTACTAGAAAAGTTCATAACACCAATTTAGCTAATAAACGGACTTCCAGTTTCAAATAAAGTAGTCTGCCCTTATAAGAATAAAAACCTGGAAATTATATGAGAAAGTACCCAAAAACACCTAAATTGACTGGTTAGTACAAGATTGAGTTAGGTTTCTAGTTGATGGGATTTTCTAATTTATAGGGAAGTGCTATCTTAATATAGTAGAATCCAGCTTATAGAATCCTGCAGATAGACGAGAAGTCATTCTGGTTTTATAGTCTTTATAAGAGATAAGGGATAGCTACATGAGAAGTTTCTTGGGCAGTATCCTCTTCAGGTGGGGTTGGCAGGGTTTCTGGTAAATAGGTTCAACAGGTGGTAGTTTTCTGGGTCATATTGTGTAAGGTGGTCTATCCGGGTTTATGATAAGGAGAGCATAGTACAAGACTTAGCTCTGTTCTCTAGGACCTTCAGCTCGTGTTAGGGATTTCTTAGATATTTGATAGAGGTATTTACCTTCTATTAGCCTCTGTTCGTGGTAGAGTTCCTCGGTCTTTGAGATAGGGTCTGTTGAGTCCTTTCAAGTAGTCAGTTTTGAGTTTTGCGGTCGTTCCTGTTGGGCATAATGTGTAAGTATGTACTATCAGGATACTATATAATGACCTAACTTCCTAACCATAAGAATGGTTACTCAGTAAGAGAGATTTACTCACTATACAACTAAGGTATACTCCTCGTCAACGATAAGAGCATAAGCAGGAGGCATTCTCTCCTTAACTTAAACAAATACTCATAACTACCCTAAGGTCCGTATCCTCCTTATCGATAAAGGCATAGGGCATGAGGAAGTTAATAAAGGATTTATAACAATCCAATAAAGCTACTCACTACTCAATCAAACAAGCTAAAGAACTCCTGGTTAAAACAAGTCAATTAAAGGCATTTATCGGCTAGAATAGAAGTCTCTCCTATCCTAATTAATATCCTCTAACAATAGTTAGAAAAATAAGATAGATCTGTCTTTATAGCTCTAAGGAAAGGTATATCTCCGGCACAGCTATTAAGGATGTAGGTCTGATGAGTAAGAAACAACGAGTCAATCAGAAGTGTTATACGATTTGAACTCTTGTATTCTGTACTCTGTTTTAAGTCTAAACTCTGTATAAAGGTTTATAAGGACTTTGTAAATTAGATAATCCAAGAATACATATTTTCTTATTTAGAACGCGTTATAGGCGGGATATTCAGAAGGAAAGAATTCTGGTCTTGCTACAGTTAAGTGGACTTGAACCTATGGAATTTGAACTGAAATTGCTCTGCTCTACTACCGGTAATTTGGAAATTACCGTCCTTATAAATAAATTGATTGTTCTTATTTATCTTATTTATAAGAATCCTACATCTTACTCTTACAGGTTTGTTCTATTGAGTTAATTATATAGGTTTTCTGTATCTTTATGGGATTTAAGAAAAAAAAAAGTATGCTAGAAAGGTTTTTTTGTATTCTGGTATTTGGTTACGTAGGAATTTAGCAAATAGGTGTGCTTTGCGCAAAATCTTTTTTTTTTTTTACCTTTATTCTTGAGTTTCCTCTTAAACATAAACAGCTCGAGCAAAGCCTTTGATTACCTACAATGCAGAGTCCATAAAAATGAATTCAAGAGGTTTGACTGGATACCTATAAAAAGAATCCAAAAGAGGTTGGTCTGGCTTGACAGGTATAACTTATAAGAGTTTCGGCAGGATTCTGAGTTTAGGTTAGGGATCCTTCCTTAGACTGAGAGAATGAAGAATAAGGGGGGAATTTTTTAATGTCTTACTTCCTTGGCATAGATTCACCTCCATTCACCGGGACTGGTCATTCATTAGGATTTGACTTTCAAGTTTCGGAATTCTTAATAAGTTTCCTTTCAGGTTAGCATCCTTAGGATTTTGAGTATGTAGAGTTAACTTATTAGTGTTTAAAGATTAGGGAATATTATGTTAGTACAACAGTGATAGAGTAGATAGTTAAGCAGCTTCCTAGACTAGACGGGGACAGTTTCTTTCTTTACGAACTCGACTTCCGAATTGTTTAGTAGTAAACTTTCTGCATATTGTACACAGCTCAAAAGGCTGCAGTTTAGAGCAACGAACTCATGAATGTCTAGGGTAAGGATTTACTTACATGTCTAAGGACAATATAAAGTTGTTTATCTTATAAGCACACTGCTACTGGACTAGCTTTCCTAAAAGTTTGCCAATGAGGACACGTCCTTTGGGTTCGTCACCCTTTCTTTTGATTGGGAACTTTTCCTGATAGAGTTCCCGCAGCAGCAACTCAAGTCAGTTCAGATAAAAGAAAAGTTTATAACGAGGCTGCAATTACTTATATAGTGAGACTAGAATCTTATTTTCAACATTTAGGGCTACTTTTATTTGGTTTAGGGTTTTTTAGGATGGAGCTGCCTAAATCTCTTCGTAAGTTTGTAATTCTCTGATACTTTTCAGAACGTTATAGTGGAAATATAAAACTAACTACCAGTTTCATATGCTTTAGCCTTTAATTAGCTTGAGTCTTGTATATAGAGATATCTCCCAAAGATTCCGTTCTTATTTTTATTAATATAAACCACACTTAGTGTGACTAAAAGTTTAGAGTTGTTACAGTAGTACAAGGTTAAAACCAAAGCCCGTAGTCAGAATTTAGTGCTAAGTAACCTAGGATAAAACTAAAACTAGAGTTAGTAATATAATAGGTCTTTTAAAAACGGGCTATAGGAGTGTGTTTCTATATTTTAGGGTGTTACCCTTAGGACTCTAATATCGTATTCTAAAAATATTCTAAAAAGGCGCTAATAAGCTAGATTATCGGGAATAAGAGTGACTCTTAGTTAGGGAAAGGGAATATGAGATACTTAAATATGTATAGAAGAGGCCTATCCTTTTAAGTCAAAATGATGTAGCAATTTAATTTAAAAAAGCTGCTAAGAGAAAGCAATAGTTTAAGAACTTTCTATGGTAAAGGCCTCAATCTAGCTTTAAAAACTGTTATTTAAAATATAAGGGATCCTATTACTCCTTATAAATTTTCTAAGAAATGTTAAGTTTTGGCCTCCATTACAGGAGTGGAACCCAATAGTTACTGAAGCTCTTTTATATAATTAAGGGTTTATCCCCTTTCCTTTGGTGGAGGTACAGAGTAGAATGAATACCTTTCTATTTTATTTAACAAGTTAAGCTATTATATTAAGTAAGCACACAGCTACGGCTCTCCTATGAAGTCACTTACATAAACCCTAACCTGTTACAACCCATATTTCATTCATTTAAGAAAGCAAAGGTTCAAAACTATATATCATTTCAGAGTTTATTAACTGCCTTAACTTAAATCAGATTAAGGTAAAGTCGAGTTTACGTGCCTACTGCGAAGCGAAATAAGAGAGACACTCAAAAGCATAAGTCTTGCCCTAACACTTTTTCCCGCTGATTGCGACTGAGTTTTTTTCAAGATTACTCACTTTTTGTAGTACATTTTAGACTTATATAGGATTCATATACCCCACCGAAGTTAGATTTTAACTCAAAACGAGCTTTCCCTTTATTACTAATCCTTTAGTTCTAGAATTAAGATCTGGGGTTTTTTCCTTAATTAAGTCAAGTCTTTGGCCGGCCTGTGAAATACCCTAAGAATTTATTTGATCTTATCTTAATGGGTAAACAATTTTATATTACTTTCTTAGTCTTAGCGATAAATAAGCAGTTTTATTTTATATGAGCTTCGCTTTTTTTATTTAAGGACACTTAAATCCTGCCATTTATTTAGAATATAATAATAATAAATTTAGTAAAATCCCTTCATGCTATTTTCAAAACAAAAGGGAAAGACTTTAGCAGCTCTCCTCTTTTTTTAAGAGGAAGAGGGCCTTAGATAGCCCTTTGACATTAAGTGCTATATCATTCAAAAGTAACTGGATTGATCCTTTTATTGGGGATTTAAACTTAGGAAACCTCGATACTATAGGTACTTACTTCAAAGGGAACTCCTCTATTCTATTCTATTCTATTCCATACAGCCTTCCCCTATCACCGGTGGTCGGAATAGTTTTTTTATAAAGAAGCTTTTTCCAATTGTAAATTTTTTGAAGTATCCCTCATAACAGAGTAACCTAACCAAATCGATTCTAGAATTTTCTAAGATTTCCTAATCCTAATGAAAGTGAATCTTAGTGTTTGTTTAACTCGTATCTGTAAGAGTCCTAACTGTACTGTATAGGGTTTTGGCAGCCTTTACTCTCTTTTAAAAGCAGGGCATTTTCTTAGTACGGCAGGTTTTTTCCTCGCTCTTTTGACTTCTTTCAATTGCATTTTTGTGTTTCTCTTTTATTCTATATATAGAGAGCTAAGAGCCGCTTGTATAAATAAAAAGCCTATCAAATTTGGATCCTCAGAAAGGTTTTGTCATTAGAATCACTTTATAGAAATAGAAGAATCTATTCCTGTATACTTATACTTCATTAATGTAGTTCAGTTTTTCTATTCAATTCAGTTGGTAGAGCAAACTGAAGATCCTCATACCATTAGTTCTAAGTTCCTTTTTTAACTTTTCATTAAACCCCTTCGGTTGGATATCCATTGTTGATTGACGCATTTCCTTCATGTTGCTGCGCATCGCGCGAGGTCCTTTACTGGATTAGTTAGTAAGCTCTGGAAAGGGTTAATTCCTATTTCGGTTAGTTCTTTCGCTATAGCCAGGGCAATAAAAAAACCCAACGTTCATATACGACAAATTTCTTACAAGGGAAGCATCTAAGGGCTTCTGTTAGGAGTTAATATTTAATCAGAATCACTTAAATACGGAAATTTTTTTTTACTCTTTAAAATCCAGGAAAATTTGAAGTGACATAGGACGCCGGGAGGCTCTTATTAACGTTAACGTACTACAAACTCCTTTAGCATAAGTATGCTTCAAAGTGGCCCTAGCCTAGGTTCCAATCCTGTTCGTAGTAAATAGTAAATTCTAGTTGAATTGCACAAGTTCGTATTGAAGTTGAATAAGTGTAAGGATTAATTCCCAAATAAGACACCCACCTTTCTCATGATAAGACCCTTTTTCCCTTGTCTCAGACCCTTATTTCTTTATTTATTATTGAGTAGATTATATATAGATTGCCTCTCATTAGATAGAAACTCGTATAGAACCAGGTCACAGATAGAAGGAATTCTGCCAATACCAAATAGTAGAAATACGGAACCTAGGGCATAAGAAAAGAAGGGGCCCTTCAAAGATGTAGAGAGTAGTCAGGCTATGCTATATCACAAAAAAACCAAATAAACTAAGAAACTTATAAAAATTGACTTTTGTATAACCCTCGGTAAGAGCTAGCCTTTAAGGCAGCCTGGACCCCTTTCTAGGGAATACGTAGGTTAGGACTATAACAACTAAAATGTGATATCTATAACACTAATTCAAGCGATACCTCATATAAGGGACTCGACGATTTCGAGATATTATCTCGTGAGAAAGCTACTTTCTCCTTATTTAACTTCCAAAAAGGACTTCTTTCGGGGTAATACCAAAAGGATGCTTACTTAATTGAAAAATAAGTATTATACCTGTTGGCTTTACTTTAATTCTAAATAAATTATTTCAATTTGCTTTGTAGGTACTAGGCCTAGAATTCTGTCTAAGCAGTATTTTGTGGAATTTTAATAGAGAAAAGAGGTGCTTTTAATATTCCCTATTCTTAATAAATAGAAATATGGGTGTAATTTGCAAAGTGAAAAACTCTAAAGAATGGTACTCTACTCTGAGAGTAGTATCCTTATATTTTTTGCAGTCATACCTGGTATCGGAGAGAAGGACTTGACAAGCGGAGCCCCCCACCCCCAGTTAAGGCTCTCGCAAGATTATAAATAAAGTAAAACTAACTAGTAAACATATAAAGACGTGGCGTACCTCCAAGTAAGAGCTCATTTCGCTGGATAAATAAATATACAAAAAAGTCGACAATAAATAAAGGGCATTCTGAAGAGAGTCTTTCCAACAATTCTATGAGTTTTCCTTCCGTCTTATGCCCTATAAGAGGTAACTATAATATTTCATTTACACTTTAGTCCGAAAACCCGACCTTTTCTTTTCTACGACGAAAAATTCCTTGTAAAATAAAAATACAGCACTAAAAAGCTCCTGAGAAAAAAGAACCTTTGGTAAATAAGGTTTTCAGGAAATACCTATAATCAGTAAAAGTTTAGATACATACAGGGAAGGCCCTCTCTAAAAGGAATAAAAGAAAAGATAGAGAACACAACGGTCTGTAAAATAAATTACTATAAAAGGGGAAACCGCTTAGCCATTTAGCACCTTAGGATCATTGAAAGCGGGAAGTTAGGTTAGCTTTTAGAGGCACCCATAAGAAAATGTATTATCAAACAAAAATAACTAAGATGTAACAGCTTACAGGGCAGACTCAATTCAGGTTTTAATGAAATGCAATCAGTTTTTTTGTGTTATTGTTTTCTGTTGATTTGCTAGTGAAAGACGAAAGACTCTGGAAAATCTTTTCTGCAAAGATTCAGATTCTACTTTACTTTCTACGTTAATTTATTTATATAAGCCGGGAATTTACACTATCCTTGGATAAGTTTTTTTTTCCAGTTTTTTTTGGTTGGCCTTAGTTTGAGGTTGATTATTCCTTATACTACTAAATAAGTTACCCTACCCTCCCTTCGTTACTCTACTCTCCAGTCAGGTAGAAGGACGCACTTATTATCTTATCGATGAAGGCACCTCTCCCTAAGCGATAAGAACAAAGGCAATGAGGGAGGGAATACACCTTACTAATAGAAACTAATTAAGCTCTTATTAATTTAATTATTAGAAGAACAATCTAAAAAAAACAATTAATTACTATAACACCTAATACACTAAAATTTCTTATTTCTATTCCCTATCAATTAATTGAAATACTATATAAAGAATTCTTATTATAACTCTATATATATAATACAGTACTATATTCATTCCTATTAGGAAAGTCTCTTTTCTTATCCTTTATATCAGTAATATCTCTTCGATTGGTAGAAATCTTTCTTAT